>CM059475.1:606519-736519 GCA_030408155.1 Lophura swinhoii
TCCACAAAATGGGCACAGCCTGGCCCACAGCCCCATAGATCCACAAAATGGGCACAGCCTGACCCACTGCCCCATAGATGCACAATATGGGCACAGCCTGACCCACAGCCCCATAGATCCACAATATTGGGGCACAGCCTGACCCACAGCCCCATAGATCCACAATATAGGCACAGCCTGACCCACAGCCCCATAGATCCACAGTATGGGCACAGCCTGACCCACAGCCCCACAATATGGGCACAGCCTGGCCCACAGCCCCATAGATCCACAGTGTGGGCACAGCCTGACCCACAGCCCCATAGATTCACAGTATTGGGGCACAGCCTGACCCACAGCCCCATAGATGCACAATATGGGCACAGCCTGACTCACAGCCCCATAGATGCACAATATGGGCACAGCCTGGCCCACAGCCCCACAGATCCACAATATGGGCACAGCCTGGCCCACAGCCCCATAGATGCACAATATGGGCACAGCCTGACCCACAGCCCCATAGATTCACAGTATTGGGGCACAGCCTGACCCACAGCCCCATAGATGCACAATATGGGCACAGCCTGACCCACAGCCCCATAGATGCACAATATGGGCAGAGCCGTTGGAGGACTTTGTCCCCACTGTTCTGTGCTGCCAACCCCAGAACGCTGCGGCCTTTGCCCCATAACTGCACCTGTGGGGTGGGGGGTGGGGCTCACGGGGGGGGGGGGGCACCCCGCCCTTATACCACAATGAGGGGCTGTGTGGGGCCCATAGCGCCCGTGGGGCGGGGGAGGGGGGGGCCCTAATTCCACAATGAGGGATTTGTGTGAGACCCAGGGCACCTGTGGGGTGGGGAGGGGAGATGGGGGGCAGCACGGGGGGCACCCGGCCCTAATGTGGCAATGAGGGGCCCTATGGGGCCCACGGTGTCTATGGGGTGGGGGGGCAATATGGGGGGCACCCGGCCCTAATACGGCAATGGGGGCCTGTATGGGGCCTATGGGGTGAGGGGGGGGAATTTGGGGGGGGGGGGGGCGGCCCAAATGTTCCAACGAGGGGCTGAGTGGGGCGGATGGGGAACAAACGGCACTGGGGGCACCGAGTGCTGGGTGCTGGGGGGGGGGGGCACAGCACCCACTGCCACCGGGACAACAGCCAGGAGCCCCACACAGACATGGGGGGTTGGGGGGGAGAAAGGGGGGAAGGGGAAGGAAGGAAGGGAGGGGGGAAAGGAAGGAAGGAAGGGAGGGAGGGGGGAAAGGAAGGAAGGAAGGGAGGGAGGGGGGAAAGGAAGGAAGGAAGGGAGGGGGGAAAGGAAGGAAGGAGGGAAAGGAAGGAAAGAGGGAAAGGAAGGAAAGAGGAAAGGAAGGAAAGAGGAAGGGGGGAAAGGAAGGAAAGAGGGAAGGGGGGAAAGGAAGGAAAGAGGGAAGGGGGGGGAAGGGGGAAAGGAAGGAAGGAAGGGGGAAAAGGAAGGAAGGAAGGGGGAAAAGGAAGGAAGGAAGGGGGAAAAGGAAGGAAGGAAGGGGGAAAAGGAAGGAAGGAGGAAGGAATGCTGCCCCATAGGCAGCTGTGGGGTCGAACCTGGGAGAGGCCGCTGTGCTGCAGGGAGATGCAGAGCTGCGGGGGGGGGGGGGGGTCGTGTAGTTATGGGGGCACTTATGGGGCACTTCTGGGGGGACTTGTGGGGGGCATTTATGGGGGCACTCGTGGGGCCGTGCAGTGGGGCAGCTGGGACGCGCCGCGTTCCTGAGCGATGACTGCGGCCCCACAGCTCCGCTGCCAGAGCCGCCCAGCCCACAGCCCCGGTGCAAAGTCACAGCAGCGCCAAGGCCGCCCCCGTCCCCACCAGCCGTGCCAAAGTCAGACCTGTGCCAAGCCAGCCCCGTCCCAAAGCCGTCCCATCCCAAAACTGTGCCAAGGTCAGATCTGTGCCAAAGACGTCCCCATCCCAAAGCCACCTCCGTCCCAAAGCCGTCCCCATCCCAAAGCCGTCCCCATCCCAAAACTGTGCCAAAGTCAGATCTGTGCCAAAGCCTTCCCCGTCCCAAAGCCACCCCCATCCCACAGCCGTGCCAAAGTCACATCAGTGCCAAAGCCTTCCCCATCCCAAAGCCAGCCCCATCCCAAAGCTGTGCCAAGGTCAGATCTGTGCCAAAGCCAGCCCCCATCCCAAAGCCGTCCCCATCCCAAAACTGTGCCAAAGTCAGACCTGTGCCAAAGCCGTCCCCGTCCCAAAGCCACCTCCGTCCCAAAGCCATCCCCATCCCAAAGCCGTCCCCATCCCAAAACTGTGCCAAAGTCAGATCTGTGCCAAAGCCTTCCCCGTCCCAAAGCCGTCCCCGTCCCAAAGCCACCCCCATCCCAAAGCCGTGCCAAAGTCACATCAGTGCCAAAGCCAGCCCCATCCCAAAGCCATCCCCATCCCAAAGCCATCCCCATCCCAAAACTGTGCCAAAGCCAGCCCCATCCCAAAGCCAGCCCCATCCCAAAGCCAGCCCCATCCCAAAACTGTGCCAAGGTCAGATCTGTGCCAAAGACGTCCCCATCCCAAAGCCACCTCCATCCCAAAGCCTTCCCCATCCCAAAGCCGTGCCAAAGTCAGACCTGCCCCAAAGCCGTCCCCGTCCCAAAGCCGTGCCAAAGTCACATCAGTCCCAAAGCCGTCCCGTCCCCAAGCCCTGTCAGTGCCAAAATCCCCAGAGCCGCCCCCATTGCCGAAGTCACGGCCCCCACCCCAAAGCCGTTCGGGTTCCACGGCCGCACGGTGCCAACTCCGCCGCCCCGGCCACCCCCATCCCAAACCCGACCCCGTCCCCAAACCCATCCTGACCCCAAACCCCGGTGCCAAAGCCGTCCCCATCCCAAAGCCGTCCTGACACCAGCACTGCCCCCATCCCCCCGCTGTCCCCATTCCGAACCCGTCCTGACCCCAAATCCATCCCGGTGCCGACGCTCCCCATCCCAACGCCGACCCCATTCCCCCCCCGTCCCCATATCAAACCCATCCCAATCCCACAGCCAGCCCCAAACTGACCCCAAACTCATCCTGATCCCATCGCTGCCCCCACTTCAACACCATCCCCGTCCTAAACCCATCCTGACCCCAAATCCACTCCAATCCCAAATCCACCCTGACCCCAAACCCATCGTGATGCCAATGCCGTCCCCACTCCAATGCATCCATCCTGACCCCAAACCCATCCGGATCCCAAAGCCATCCCCACCCCACTGCTATCCCCACCCCAAACTCAGCCAGATCTCAAATCCATCCCCATTCCAACACTGTCCCTACCCCAAAGCTGTCCCCCATCCCAAACCCACCCTGACCCCATCCCAAAGCTCCATTCTACCTTTGTCCCCATCCCTGATCCCACTGCCACCGCCCCCCCCAACACCACCCCCACCCCAAACCCATCCTGACCCCAAACCCACCCTGACCCCATCCCAAAGCTCCGTTCTACCTCTGTCCCCACCCCAAACCCACCCTGATCCCACTGCCACCCCCCCCCCAACACCACCCCCACCCCAAACCCACCCTGACCCCATCCCAAAGCTCCATTCTACCTCTGTCCCCATCCCTGATCCCACTGCCGCCCCCCCCCAAACACCACCCCCACCCCAAACCCGTCCTGACCCCAAACCCAACCTGGTACCAACATTGTCCCCATCCCAACCCTACACTGATCCCAAAGCCCCCCCCCCCCCCACGGCCGCTCACAAATCCCCATTTTGGGGCCTCCAGTGGGGCAGGATTTCCTGCCCCCATATCTGTCCCCACACACAGCGCACGGAGCCCCGGGGGGGGGGGAGGGGGGCAGGATGAGGTGCCCCCCCCCAACCCAGGAACAGCACAGCGCCCCATAGCGCGGTTATGGGGTGGGGCTGTGGGTCCCGGGGGGGGGGGGGGGGGGATGGGTGCCGTGCCACACAAAGCGCCCTTTGTGCCCCCACCCCCCACACAAATCCCTATGCAAAACGGCCCTTTGGGGGGGGGCACAACAAACCCACACACCCCCATGGGTGCTGCCAGCCCTACAGATCAGTGGGGCGACCCTACAGATCTATGGGGCGACCCTACAGATCAACGGGGCGACCCTACAGCCACGCACACCCAAAGCTGCCCCCCCAGCCCCCCTAATTAACTCCGGGGGGGGGGAGGGGGTGGCGTTTCCTCGTTAGGGCCGGCGATGAGCTCCGCTGCCCGTTAATGGGGCTTTAATTGGCCCCTAATTGGGTTTGGGGACGCAGGGCAGGAAGGCGGCGCTCCGCCAAGCAGGGATCTGCTGGGGGGGGGCGGCCCTAAAACCCCCCCGTGGGACCCCAAAACCGCAGCATGGGGACCCCCCAGAACTGAGCTATGACCCCAAAAACTCGGCTATGGGGACCCCAAAAAGTGCTTGTAGGGTCTTAGAGAACTGCACTGCGGGGACCCCCAGGAGGGCCCTATGGGGACCCCAAAAACTGAGCTATGGGGGGCGCAGGAGGGCATCGTGGGGACCCCAAAACCTGCAATATGGGGGACCCCCAAAACCTGCACTATGAGGGACCCCCAGAAGAACCCCATGGAGACCCCAAAAACTGTGCTACCGAGGACCCAGGAGGGCACTACGGGGAACCCTAAAAAACTGCGCTGCGAGAGACCCCAAAAAGTGCTCTGTAGGGTCTTGGAGAACTGCACCACGGGGATCCCCCAAAATGTTGACCCCACGATCCCCGTGTGTGGACCCCAAAAACTACGACAGGGATTCCTGAAGGGCACCACGGGGACCCCAAAAAACTGCACCCTGAGGACCCCAAAAAACTGCACCTTGGGGACCCCAAAAAACTGCACCACGGGGACCCCAAACCAGGGATATGCTCCCCCCGACCCCAAAAACTGCATCCGGGGGGCCCCAAAAACTGCACCACGGGGACCCCAAAAATCTGCACCCCGGGGACCCCAAACCGGTGCTATGCTCCCCCCTGACCCCAAAAACTGCACCCTGGGGAACCCAAAAACTGCATCATGGGGACCCCAAAAAGCTGCACCCTGGGGACCCCAAAAACTGCATCATGGGGACCCCAAACCAGTGCTATGCTCCCCCCTGACCCCAAAAACTGCATCCTGGAGACCCCAAAAACTGCATCACGGGGACCCCAAAAAACTGCACCCTGCGGACCCCAAACCAGTGCTATGCTCCCCCCTGACCCAAAAACTGCACCCCGGGGACCCCAAACCAGTGCTATGCTCCCCCTGACCCCAAAAAACTGCACCCTGGGGACCCTAAAAACTGCACCCTGGGGACCCCAAAAAACTGCACCCTGGGGACCCCAAACCGGTGCTATGCTCCCCCCTGATCCCAAAAACTGCACTGTGGGGACCCCAAAAAAGTGCATCGTGGGGACCCCAAACCAGTGCTATGCTCCCCCCGACCCCAAAAACTGCATCGTGGGGACCCCAAAAACTGCACCCTGGGGACCCCAAAAAACTGCACCCTGGGGACCCCAAACCAGTGCTATGCTCCCCCTGACCCCAAAAAACGGCATCATGGGGACCCTAAAAAACTGCACCCTGAGGACCCCAAAAAACTGCACCCTGGGGACCCCAAAAGCCGCACCCTGGGGACCCCAAACCAGTGCTATGCTCCCCCCGACCCCAAAAACTGCATCCTGTGGACCCCAAAAACTGCACCCTGGGGACCCCAAAAAACTGCACCCTGGGGACCCCAAACCGGTGCTATGCTCCCCCCTGACCCCAAAAACTACACCCCGGGGACCCCAAACCAGTGCTATGCTCCCTCCTGACCCCAAAAACTGCATCCTGGGGACCCCAAAAACTGCACCCCGGGGACCCCAAAAGCCGCACCCTGGGGACCCCAAAAGCCGCACCCTGGGGACCCCAAACCAGTGCTATGCTCCCCCCGACCCCAAAAACTGCATCCTGGGGACCCTAAAAACTGCACCCTGGGGACCCCAAAAAACTGCACCCTGGGGACCCCAAACCGGTGCTATGCTCCCCCCTGATCCCAAAAACTGCACTGTGGGGACCCCAAAAACTGCATCATGGGGACCCCAAAAAACTGCATCACGGGGACCCCAAACCAGTGCTATGCTCCCTCCTGACCCCAAAAACTGCATCCTGGGGACCCTAAAAACTTCACCCTGGGGACCCCAAAAAACTGCATCATGGGGACCCCAAACGAGTGCTATGCTCCCCCCCGACCCCAAAAAACTGCATCATGGGGACCCTAAAAACTGCACCCTGGGGACCCCAAAAACTATATCATGGGGACCCCAAAAACTACATCACGGGGACCCCAAAAAACTGCACCCTGAGGACCCCAAACCAGTGCTATGCTCCCCCTGACCCCCAAAAACGGCATCATGGAGACCCTAAAAACTGCACCCTGAGGACCCCAAAAATTGCACCGAGGACCCCAAAAAACTGCACCCTGGGGACCCCAAAAGCCACACCCTGGGGACCCCAAACCAGTGCTATGCTCCCTCCGACCCCAAAAACTGCATCCTGGGGACCCTAAAAACTGCACCCTGGGGACCCCAAACCGGTGCTATGCTCCCCCCCCGATCCCAAAAACTGCATCATGGGGACCCCAAAAAACTGCACCCCGGGGACCCCAAAAACTGCACTGTGGGGACCCCAAACCAGTGCTATGCTCCCCCCGACCCCAAAAAACTGCATCATGGGGACCCTAAAAACTGCACCCTGAGGACCCCAAAAAACTGCACCCCGGGGACCCCAAAAAACTGCATCACGGGGACCCCAAACGAGTGTTATGCTCCCCCGACCCCAAAAACTGCATCATGGGGACCCCAAACCAGTGCTATGCTCCCCCCCGACCCCAAAAACTGCATCCTGGGGACCCCAAAAAACTGCATCACGGGGACCCCAAAAAACTGCACCCTGCGGACCCCAAACCAGTGCTATGCTCCCCCCTGATCACAAAAACTGCACTGTGGGGACCCCAAAAACTGCACCCTGAGGACCCCAAAAACTGCACCGAGGACCCCAAAAAACTGCACCCTGGGGACCCCAAAAGCCACACCCTGGGGACCCCAAACCAGTGCTATGCTCCCCCCGACCCCAAGAACTGCACCCTGGGGACCCCAAAAACTGCACCCTGGGGACCCCAAACCAGTGCTATGCTCCCCCCGACCCCAAGAACTGCACCCTGGGGACCCCAAAAACTGCACCCTGGGGACCCCAAACCAGTGCTATGCTCCCTCCTGACCCCAAAAACTGCATCCTGGGGACCCTAAAATCTTCACCCTGGGGACCCTAAAAACTGCATCATGGAGACCCCAAAAACTGCACCCTGGGGACCCCAAACCAGTGCTATGCTCCCCCCCGACCCCAAACTGGTGCTATGCTCCCCCCCGACCCCAAAAACTCCATCCTGGGGACCCCAAAAACTGCACCGTGGGGACCCCAAACCGGTGCAATGCCCCCCCCGACCCCACAACTCCATGCGAAGCGGGGGATCCGGGCAGGACCCACAGTGACACAGCGCAGCAGAGCTGGCCCCATAGCCGCCCCACAGCCGCCCCACACCCTGCGCCCCGTCGGGGCCGATAAGCAGCACCGCCGGCTGTGGGGCTGGAGATACCCACAGGCGCCGGGACGGGGGGGCCTCCGCCCCACACACGGCTTTGGGTCCTTGTAGGACCTCTGCGCCATACTTTTGGGGTCCCCTATGGGATCGCTGCCCCGCAGTTCGCTGCAGGATCCCCCATAGGATCCCGACCCCACGGTTTTGGGGTTCCCCACGCGACCGCCGCCCCACAGCTGCCCCCCACGTGGGGGTTTTGGCACGGCGCGCGTTTCCCCTTTGAAACCACGGCTGCCAAATGCGGCCCCGAAACCGCGACCCCAAAACCCACAGGACCGGAACTGCACCCCAGGAACCCGGGATCTATGGGGCGGATGTGGGGTTTGCACGGGGCGGCTCAGCCACACACTGCTGGGATCTGTGGGGCGGGGACATTGCGATCTATGGGGTGAACGTGGGGTTCACATAGGGCAGCTCAGCCCCATATTGTTGGGATCTATGGGGCGGATGTGGGGTTTGCACAGGGCAGCTCAGCCACACATCATTGGGATCTATGGGGTGGGGACATTGGGGTCTATGGGGCGGATGTGGGGTTTGCATGGGGCGGCTCAGCCCCATATTGTTGGAATCTATGGGGCAGATGTGGGGTTTGCATGAGGCAGCTCAGCCCCACACTGTTGGGATCTATGGGGAGGGAACACTGGGATCTATGGGGCAGATATGGGGTTTGCATGGGGCAGCTCAGCCCCACATTGTTGGGATCTATGGGGCAGATATGGGGTTTACACAGGGCAGCTCAGCCCCACACTGCTGGGATCTATGGGGCAGACGCGGGGTTTGCATGGGGCGGCTCAGCCCCATATTGTTGGAATCTATGGGGTGGGGACATTGGGACCTATGGGGTGAAGATGGGGTTCACATAGGGCAGCTCAGCCCCACATCGTTGGGATCTATGGGGCAGATGTGGGGTTTTCATAGGGCAGCTCAACCCCACATCATTGGGATCTATGGGGCAGATGTGGGGTTTTCATGGGGCAGCTCAGCCCCACATTGCTGGGATCTGTGGGGAAACGACCTTAGGATCTATGGGGCAGATGCGGGGTTTGCATAGGGCAGCTCAGCCCCACATTGCTGGGATCTATGGGGAAGGGACATTAGGATCTATGGGGCAGATGCGGGGTTTTCATGGGGCAGCTCAGCCCCACATCATTGCCATCTATGGGGCAGATGTGGGGTTTTCATGGGGCAGCTCAGCCCCACATCACTGGGATCTATGGGGCAGATGTGGGGTTTTCATGGGGCAGCTCAGCCCCACATCACTGGGATCTATGGGGCAGATATGGGGTTTTCATGGGGCAGCTCAGCCCTACATTGTTGGGATCTATGGGGCAGATGTAGGGCTTGCATAGGGCAGCTCAGCCCCACATCACTGGCATCTATGGGGCAGATGTGGGATTTTCATGGGGCAGCTCAGCCCCACACTGCTGGGATCTATGGGGCGGGGACATTGGGGTCTATGGGGCAGATGTGGGGTTTGCATGGGGCGGCTCAGCCCCATATTGTTGGGATCTGTGGGGTGGGGACATCAGGATCTATGGGGTGAAGATGGGGTCCACATAGGGCAGCTCAGCCCCACATCATTGGCATCTATGGGGCAGATGTGGGGTTTGCATGGGGCAGCTCAGCCCCACACTGCTGGGATCTATGGGGCAGATGTGGGGTTTGCATAGGGCAGCTCAGCCCCACATCGTTGGGATCTATGGGGTGGGGACATTGGGATCTATGGGGTGAAGACAGGGTTCACATAAGGCAGATCAGCCCCACATTGCTGGAATCTATGGGGCAGATGTGGGGTTTTCATGGGGCATGGGATCTATAGGGCAGATATGGGGTTTGCATGGGGCAGCTCAGCCCCACATCACTGGCATCTATGGGGAGGGAACATTGGGATCTATGGGGCAGATGTGGGGTTTGCATGGGGCAGCTCAGCCCCACATCATTGGCATCTATGGGGCAGATGTGGGATTTTCATGGGGCAGCTCAGCCCCACACTGCTGGGATCTGCGGGGAAGCGACCTTAGGATCTATGGGGCAGACGCGGGGTTCGCATGGGGCAGCGGAGGGTTGGCCCCATAGAATCGGTGGGGCGGGGGTGGGAACCCACGGGACCCACGGCCGGGCCGGGACGTGGCACAGGGACGCCGTGCGGGGCGGAGCGGCGCGGGGGGGCGAAGGCGGAGCGGAGCGGAGCACTGTGGGATGGGACGGGATGGGGTGAGATGGGGGGCAGCTCCCTGCCCCACTGCGCGGATGTGTGGGGCCGGGAATGCCGGACCCCATAAAGCGGCCCTACGGCTCCCGGCCCCACAGGGCGTCCCTATGGGCCCCCGATTGCGCTGCCTTCAGGAAACCGATCCCACGGGTCCCAAATCCCACGGATCCCAAATCCCGGCACCTTCAGGTGCCCGACGCCATGGGGCCGGGGAGCCAACGCCCTACAGCGGGTCTCTATGGGTCCCACAGCCCCATTGGGAACCCAGCACCCCAAAACCTGCCCTATGGGTCCCACAGCCCACCCTATGGGTCCCAGTCATCTCTGGAACCCAATGCCCTATGGCCTGCCCTATCTGTTCCAGCCCCATTGGGAACCCAGCACCCCAAAACCTGCCCTATGGGTCCCAGCTCCATTGGGAACCCAGCGCCCCACAGCCCGCCCTATGGGTCCCACAACCTGCCCTATGGGTCCCAGGCCCACTGGGAACCCAGCACCCCAAAACCCGCCCTATGGGTCCCACAGCCTGCCTTATAGGTCCCAGCCTCATTGGGAACCCAGCACCCCAAAACCTGCCCTATGGGTCCCAGCCCCATCGGGAACCCAGCACCCCACAGCCCGCCCTATGGAACCCGACACCCTATAGCCACCCTACGTACCTACACTCCAGATGCCATGGGGCTGGGAGGCCCTGCAGTGAGTCTCTATGGGTCCCAGCCCCACTGGGAACCCAGCACCCCAAAACCTGCCCTATGGGTCCCACAGCCCCACTGGGAACCCAGCGCCCTCTGTCCCACCCCACCCGTCCCAGGTCCCCCTAAAGCAGCACCGTCCATCCTGCCCCATACATTCAGACCCCCAACGCCGCAGTGCCGGAACCCAACACCCCACGGCGCGTCCCTATGGGGTCCCAGCCCCACTGGAACCCAACGCCCTACAGACCACCCCACGTATTTGGACTTCAAGTGCTTTAGGCTGGGGAGCCAACGTCCCACAGTGCACCTCTATGGGTCCCAGCCCCACCGGGAACCCAGCACCCCAAAACCTGCCCTATGGGTCCCAGCCCCATTGGGAACCCAGCACCCCACAGCCCGCCCTATTGGTCCCACAACCTGTCCTATGGGTCCCACACCCTATGGAACCCGACACCCTATAGCCACCCTATGTACTTACACTCCAGATGCCATGGGGCTGGGAGGCCAACGCCCTGCAGTGAGTCTCTATGGGTCCCAGCCCCATTGGGAACCCAGCACCCCAAAACCTGCCCTATGGGTCCCACAGCCTCATTGGGAACCCAGCACCCCACAGCCCGCCCTATGGGCTCGGAACCCAGCACCCTACGGCCTGTCCTGTCTGTTCCAGCCCCACTGAAAGCCAACTCCCCACGGCGCACCCTATGGGTCCTGACCCTCCACAACCCAGCACCCCACAGCCCGCCCCATGGGTCCCAGCCCCATTGGGAACCCAGCACCCCACAACCTGCCCTATGGGTCCCACAGCCCCATTGGGAACCCAGCACCCTATGGCCTGTTCCAGCCCCACTGGAAGCCAACTCCCCACGGCGCACCTATGGGTCCCAGCCCCATTGGAAACCCAGCGTCCCACAGCCTGCCCTATGGGTCCCACAGCCCCACTGGGAACCCAACACCCCAAAACCTGCCCTATGGGTCCCACAGCCCCACTGGGAACCCAGCGCCCCACATCCCGCCCTACGCATCTCAGCCCCCGTAACCCAACGCCGTCCATCCTGCCCCACACATTCAGACCCCCGACGCCGCAGTGCCGGAACCCAACACCCCCATATCCCCCCATGCCCCCCATTTCCCCACACCCCCCCCACGTCCCCTATACCCCCCATGTCCCCCATGTCCCCACACCCCCCCCACGTCCCCTATACCCCCCATGTCCCCCATACCTTCAACATTCCCCCACGCCCCCCATACCTCCCACACCCCCCATGTCCCCCCCACGTCCCCATACCCCCCACGCCCCCCCATGCCCCCCACGCCCCCCATACCCTCGACATCCCCCCGCGCCCCCCGGCCCCACCTGGCCTTCAGCTCCTTGTGCTCCTCCCT
The DNA here is from genome assembly GCA_030408155.1 of Lophura swinhoii. Lineage (NCBI taxonomy): Eukaryota > Metazoa > Chordata > Aves > Galliformes > Phasianidae > Lophura > Lophura swinhoii. The sequence continues at coordinate 618,402 of CM059475.1, forward strand.
CACTTTGCTCAGCTCCAGCTGCAGCCTCGCCCGCTCCTTCGCCACCGAGTCCAGCGTCTTCCTCGCGTCCGCCAGCTCGGACTCGTAGGCGGCCTTAATGCCCGACACCTCCCGGCTCACCACCTCCTCGGACTCGGTGATGCGCAGCCGCAGCCCGGCGTTCTCCAGCTCCAGGGAGCGCACTTTGTCGATGTAAACGGCCAGGCGGTCGTTCAGCTCCTGGAGGTCCTCCTTCTCCTGCAGCCGGGTGATGCGCGTCGGGGACAGGGGGGTCCCCGAAGGGCCGCCGCTGCGGCCGCTCCTCCGTTGGGACGGGGTGGACATGGCGGCGGGGGGGGGGCGGCGGAGTCGGGGTCGAGGCGGTGCGAGAACGAGAAGCCGGGGGTCGGCGGACGGCGCGGACGGGACCGCGGACGGGAGCCGGGGGTCGGCGCGGCTCCGAGCGGCGCGGGGGGGGTCGGCGGAGGGCGAAGGAGAGCCGGCGGGGGGCGGCGGACGGCGGAACGTCGGGGGTCGGCGGGGCTCCGAGGGACCCCGGGGGCGGGCGGGGGGGTCGGAGGACGGCAAAGGTGAGACGGCGGGGCCGGCGGAGCCGCTGGAGGTCAGACGAGACGGCGGGGGGGCGGCGGGGTCGCGGCGGCGGCGTCGGGGTGCCGGGGTCCCACGGAGGAGCGCGGGGGTCCCGCGGAGCAGCGCTGCGTCCCGCGTGGGCTCCGACCCAAAGCGCTGCGCGGCGCGCCGGAGCGCTTCGGTTATAGGCGGGGTGGGGGGGGGGCGGGGAATCCCACCCCGGGGGGGGCGGGGATGGCGCTGCGTCACCGCGTGGGGCCGCGCGGAGGGGGGGGGCGGCGGGGCGGGCGGCGGCGCTCGGCCCCGTAAGTGTGGGGCGGGAGGTGCGCGGTGACCGCGGGGAGGACGTCGTGAAGCTGCGTGGGGGGATGTTGAGGGGGTGGGGGCTGTGGGGGGCGTGGGGGGTATGGGGGAATGTTGAAGGTATGGGGGGCGTGGGGACATGGGGGGGACATGGGGGGGACATGGGGGGGTATAGGGGAGATGGGGGGGTGTGGGGATATGGGGGGGTATGGGGACGTGGGGGGGACATGGGGGGTATAGGGGACATGAGGGGGGTATAGGGGACATGGGGGGGGTGGGGACATGAGGGGGGTGTGGGGATGTGGGGGGGGTGTGGGGACGTGGGGGGACATGGGGGTGTTGGGTTCCGGCACTGCGGCGTTGGGGGTCTGAATGTGTGGGGCAGGATGGACGGCGTTGGGTTACGGGGGCTGAGATGCGTAGGGCGGGATGTGGGGCGCTGGGTTCCCAGTGGGGCTGTGGGACCCATAGGGCAGGTTTTGGGGTGTTGGGTTCCCAGTGGGGCTGTGGGACCCATAGGGCGGGCTGTGGGGTGCTGAGTTGTGGAGGGTCAGGACCCATAGGTGCGCCGTGGGGAGTTGGCTTCCCAGTGGGGTGGAACAGGCCATAGGGTGCTGGGTTCCCAATGGGGCTGTGGGACCCATAGGGCGGGTTTTGGGGTGCTGGGTTTCTCAGTGGGGCTGGGACCCGTAGGGCAGGTTGTGGAGGGTCAGGATCCATAGGGTGCGCTGTGGGGAGTTGGCTTTCAGTGGGGCTGGAACAGGCCGTAAGGTGCTGGGTTCCGAGGCAAAAGGTCTGCTGGTGGGTCCATGGGAAACCCCACAAGTGTGGGGCAGGAGGACCCCCGTGAGCCCGTAGGGAAACCCAAAAGTGTGGGTCAGGAGCTCCCCGACTGACCCCCGTGAACCCATGGCGAACCCCACAGATGTGGGGCAGCGCAGCTGCAAGAGCCCCCCGTGAACCCACAGCGAAACCCAGAAGTGTGGGGCAGATGATCCCCAAGTGACAGCACTGAGCCCACGGCCAGCCCCATAAGTGTGGGGCAGATGATCCCCGAGTGACAGCACTGAGCCCACGGCCAGCCCCATAAGTGTGGGGCAGCACGGCCCCAGCTGACAGCCGTGAGCCCATAGGGAACCCCGCGTGTGGGGCAGCGGCTCCGCAAGTGACCCCATAAGCCCATGGCAAACCCCACAAGTGTGGGGCAGCAACTCCTCAAGAGACCCCGCTGACCCCATAGGGAACCCCACAGATGTGGGGCAGAAGGTCTTCATCGACCCTGGGGAGCTCAGGGCAAACCCTGTAAGTGTGGGGCAGAAGGGCCCCCAGTGACCCCCGATATCCCGCCCAGCATCTCCCAGTATCTCCCAGTATCCCACCCCAGCATCTCCCAGTATCTCCCAGTATCCCACCCCAGTATCTCCCAGTATCCCCCCCAGTGCCCCCAGTCATCCTCCCAGTATCTCCCAGTATCCCACTCCAGTATCTCTCAACATCCCCCCAGTATCCCACTCCAACATCTCCCAGTATCTCCCAGTATCCCACTCCAGTATCCCCCAGTATCCCACCCCAGTATCTCCCAGTATCCCACCCCAGTATCTCCCAGTATCTCCCAGTATCCCACCCCAGTATCTCCCAGTATCCCACCCCAACGTCTCCCAGTATCCCACCCCAGTATCTCCCAACATCCCCCCACTATCTCCCAGTATCCCCCCCCAACATCTCCCAGTATCTCCCAGTATCTCCCCCAATGCCCCGGTCATCCTTCCAGTATCCCTCAGTATCCCACCCCAGTATCTCCCAGTATCCCACTCCAGTATCCCCCAGTATCCCACTCCAGTATCTCCCAACATCCCCCCCAGTATCTCCCAATCATCCTCCCAGTATCTCCCAGTATCCCACTCCAGTATCCCCCAGTATCCCACCCCAACGTCTCCCAGTATCCCACCCCAGTATCCCCCAGTATCCCACTCCAGTATCTCCCAACATCCCCCCACTATCTCCCAGTATCCCCCCCCAACATCTCCCAGTATCTCCCAGTATCTCCCCCAATGCCCCGGTCATCCTTCCAGTATCCCTCAGTATCCCACCCCAGTATCTCCCAGTATCCCACTCCAGTATCCCCCAGTATCCCACCCCAACGTCTCCCAGTATCTCACCCCAGTATCTCCCAGTATCCCACTCCAGTATCTCCCAACATCCCCCCACTATCTCCCAGTATCCCACTCCAACATCTCCCAGTATCCCCCCCCAGTGCCCCCAGTCATCCTCCCAGTATCTCCCAGTATCCCACTCCAGGATGCCCCAGTATCCCACCCCAGTATCTTCCAGTATCCCCCCCCAACGTCTCCCAGTGTCTCCCAGTATCCCCCCCAGTGCCCCCAGTCATCCTCCCAGTATCCCCCCCCAGTATCTCCCAGTATCCCCCAGTATCTCCCGGTGCCCCCCAGCCATCCTCCCATTATCACCACGTCTCTCCCAGTTCCTCCCAGTCCCCCCCCAAACCCCCCCACTTTGAAGCCCCCCCCATTTTCGGGGCGGTTCCTGCGGGGCGCTGGGCGGAGCGGGGATCCCCCCGTAGGTGTGGACCCGCCCCCCCCCCCAGCCCCTCCCAACCCCTCCCACCCCCCCCAACCCCCCCCCCGCCCCCCCGTGACTCACGGCGGCTCCGCGGCAACGCGACCCAAACAGCGCCGCGCCCCAGGAGCCCGCGGGGGGGGGCGGCTCCGGAGGCCGCCGTGACTCACAGCTCCCTGCTGGGGGGGGAGGAAGGGGGGAATGGGGATGGGGGGGGGAAGGGGGAAATGGGGGGGAACGGGGGGTCCGAGATTCGAAACTCAGCGGCGGGGCTCAGTGGGGGAGGGGGATGGGGGGGAAAGATGTGGGGGGGATGTTAATGGGGTGTGGGGGGTGTGGGTGGGATGTGGGGTGGGATGTTAATGGGGTGTGGGGGGTGTGGGTGGGATGTGGGGTGGGATGTTAATGGGGTGTGGGGGATATGGGGTGGGATGTGGGTGGGATGTGGGGTGAGATGTGGGGTGGGGTGTGGGGTGGGGTGGGATGTTAATGGGGTTTGGGGGATATGGGGTGGGATATGGGGTGGGATGTGAGGTGGGATGTTAATGGGATGTGGGGGATATGGGGTGGGATATGGATGGGATATGGGTGGGATGTGGGGTGGGATGTTAATAGGATGTGGGGGTTATGGGGTGCAATATGGGTGGGATATGGGTGGGATGTGGGGTGAGATGTGGGGTCAAATATGGGTTGGGATGTGGGGTGGGATGTGGGGTAGTTTGGGGTGGGATGTTAATGGGATGTGGGGGATATGGGGTGGGGTGTGGGGTCAAATACAGGCTGGGATGTGGGGTGGTGTGTGGGGTGGTTGGGGTGGGACGTGGGGTGGGATGTGGGGTGAGGTGTGGGGTCAAATATGGGTTGGGATGTGGGGTGAGATGTTAATAGGATGTGGGGGATATGGGGTGCAATATGGGTGGGATATGGGTGGGTTGTGGGGTGAGATGTGGGGTGGGATGTTAATGGGATGTGGGGGATACGGGTGGGATGTGGGGTGGGATGTGGTGTGGGATGTGGTTCAGGGTATGGGTGGGATTTGGGGTGGGATTTGGGGTGGGATATGGGGTGGGATATGGGGTGGGATATGGGGTGGGATGTGGGGTGGGATGTGGGGTCAAATACGGGCTGGGATGTGGGGTGGTTGGGATGGGATGTTAATGGGATGTGGGGGATATGGGGTGGGATGTGGGGCAGGATGGAGGGAAGGGTGTGGGATGGTTGGGGTGAGATATGGGGTGAGGTGTGGGGTGATTTGGGTGGGATTTGGGGTGGGTTGTGTAGAGGTTGGGGTGGGAGGTGGGACAAGATGTGGTTCAGGGTACGGGTGGGATATGGGATGGGATTTGGGGTGGGATTTGGGGTGGGATTTGGGGTGGTTGGGGCGGGATGTGGGGAGGGATTTGGGGTGGGATTTGGGGCGGGCTGTGGGGCAGTTGGGGTCTGTGCTGCCCGTGGAGCTGCCCCATCCCCCGGTGCCACTCTTTGCGCCCCACATCGGACCCCACATCCCACCCACATCCCCCTTAGGACCCCCACATCCCCCCTATATCTCCCCATAACCCCCATATCCCCCTCAAATTCTCCTTAGGGCCCCAAATCCACCCTATGGCCCCCCCAGAACCCCTCAAATCCCCCCACCGTCCCCCAACCCCCCACCTCTTGCCCCACATCCCACCTCAATCCCCTACATCTCCCCGAAGCCCCACTATCCGCCCCAAATCCCCTTAGGGCCCTCAAACCACAATTAGGACCCCAAATCAGCCCTCAGGACCCCAAAATCCTCCTCAGGACCCCAAAATCCCCCCCAGGAGCCCCTTAGGACCTCTTGAACCCCAAATCCAAATGGGATTTCCATTTCTAATGCATCCACCCCAAACCCAAATGGGGTTTCAAATTCCAACACATTCACCCCAAACCCAAATGGGGTTTTTTCCTTTCCAACACATTCACCCCAAAATCCAAATGGGGTTTTTTCCCTTTCCAACACATTCATCCCAAACCCAAATGGGGTTTTTTTCCTTTCCAACACATTCACCCCAAAATCCAAATGGGGTTTTTTCCTTTCCAACACATTCACCCCAAAATCCAAATGGGGTTTTTTCCTTTCCAACACATTTACCCCAAAATCCAAATGGGGTTTTTTCCTTTCCAACACATTCACCCCAAACCCAAATGGGGTTTTTTCCTTTCCAACACATTCACCCCAAACCCAAATGGGTTTTTTTCCTTTCCAACACATTTACCCCAAAATCCAAATGGGGTTTTTTCCCTTTCCAACACATTCATCCCAAACCCAAATGGGTTTTTTTTCCTTTCCAACACATTCACCCCAAAATCCAAATGGGGTTTTTTCCTTTCCAACACATTCACCCCAAAATCCAAATGGGGTTTTTTCCTTTCCAACACATTCACCCCAAAATCCAAATGGGGTTTTTTCCTTTCCAACACATTCACCCCAAACCCAAATGGGGTTTTTCCTTTCCAACACATTCACCCCAAAATCCAAATGGGGTTTTTTCCTTTCCAACACATTCACCCCAAAATCCAAATGGGGTTTTTTCCTTTCCAACACATTCACCCCAAATCCAAATGGGGTTTTTTTCCTTTCCAACACATTCACCCCAAACCCAAATGGGGTTTTTTTCCTTTCCAACACATTCACCCCAAACCCAAATGGGTTTTTTTCCTTTCCAACACATTTACCCCAAAATCCAAATGGGGTTTTTTCCTTTCCAACACATTCACCCCAAATCCAAGTGGGATTTCCCACTCCAACACCCCAAATCCAAGTCAGGTTTTGCCATTCCGATCCGTTCACCCCAAATCCCATTGGGATTTCCCACCCTGACACAGATACCCCAAATCTAAATAAGGTTTTCTCTTTTCAACTCGTTCGCCCCAACCCCAAATGGGGTTTTCCAACCTATTCAACTCAAACCCCAATGGGATTTCCCACTCCAACACGTTCACCCCAAACCCAAATTGGGATTTTCCTTTTCCGATGTCTTCACCCCAAATCCAAACGGGGTTTTTCTCCTTCCAATGCATTCACCCCAATCCCAAATGGGATTTTCCTTTTCCAATGCACTCACCCCAAATCCAAAAAGGATTTTCCCATTCCAACACGTTCACCCCAAACCCAAATTGGGATTTTCCTTTTCCGATGTCTTCACCCCAAATCCAAATGGGGTTTTTCTCCTTCCAATGCATTCACCCCGATCCCAAATGGGATTTTCCTTTTCAGATGCATTCCCCCAAACCCAAATGGGGTTTTCCCCCCCCGGCCCCATTTGCGGCGCTGTGCGTGCAGGGCTCTTAACGAGCCGACAGTCCTTAATGGGGTTGAATGGCTTCGTTATGGGCGGTAATTACAGCCGCCGGGCAATTAGCGCCGCAATTAACGCAATTAACGCAGCTCTGCGGGGCTGAGCAGCGGTGCGACCCCATGGGCTCCACTATGAGCGGCGGACCCACACTGACCCTGACCCTACAACCCTGACCCTATAATCCCAACCCTGACCCTATGACCCCGACCTGACCCTGTAACCCCAACCCTGACCCCACAACCCTGACCCTACAACCCTGACCCTATAACCCCAACCCTGACCCCACAATCCTGACCCTACAACCCTGACCTGACCCTGTAACCCCAACCCTGACCCTACAATCCTGACCCTACAATCCTGACCCTATAATCCCAACCCTGACCCTATAATCCCAACCCTGACCCTGTAACCCCAACCCTGACCCTACAATCCTGACCCTATGACCCAACCCTGACCCTGTAACCCCAACCCTGACCCCACAATCCTGACCCTATAATCCCAACTCTGACCCTGTAACCCCAACCCTGACCCCACAATCCTGACCCTACAACCCTGACCCTATAATCCCAACTCTGACCCTATAACCCCAACCCTGACCCCACAATCCTGACCCTATGACCCAACCCTGAACCTATAACCCCGACCCTGGCCCTACAATCCCGACCCTATGACCCAACCCCGTCCCTATAGCCCCAACCCTGACCCTATAACCCCAACCCTGACCCTACAATCCTGACCCTATGACCGAACGTGATCCTATAACCCCAAACCTGACCCTATAATCCCAACCCTGACCCTATGACCCCAACCTGACCCTGTAACCCTGTCCCTATAACCCCAACCCTGACCCTACAATCCTGACCCTATGACCCAACCCTGACCCTATAACCCCAACCCTGACCCTGTAACCTCAACCCTGTCCCTGTGACCCCAACCCTGACCCTATAACCCCAACTCTGATCCTGTAACCCTGACCCTATAACTGTGACCCTGTAACCTCAACCCTGACCCTCTAATCCCAACCCTGACCCTGTAACTCCAAACATGACCCTATAATCCCAACCCTAAACCTATAACCCCAATCCTGACCCTGTGACCCCAACTCTGACCCTACAACCCCAACTCTGATCCTGTAACCCTGACCCTATAACCCCAACCCTCACCCTGTGACCCTGACCCTATAACCCTAACCCCAACCCCAACCCTGACCCTATGAAACTTACCCTGACCCGAGCCCTATAACCCTAACCCTGACCCTATAACCCTAACCCTAGTCCTAATCCTAACCTTAATCCTGACCCTATAACATAACCTAACCATGACCCTGACCCTAACCCTACAACCCTGATCCCATAACCCTAACCTTGACCCTGACCTCGATCCTATAACCCTAACCCTAACCTTGACCCTCACCCTATAACTCCAATCCTAACCCTGACCCTATAACCCTAATCCTAGCCTTGACCATGACCCTGACACTGACTCTGACCCTATAACCCTGACCCTATAACCCCAACTCTAACCCTGACCCCAACCCCAACCAACCCTGATCCTAACTCTGACCCTATAACCCTAACCCTTACCCTGACCCTGACCCTATAACCCCAACCCTCACCCTGTGACCCTAACCTTAACCTGACCCTGACACAGATCCTAACCCCAAGCAGCCTTGACCCTATAACTCTAACCCAAACCGTATCCCTGTCCCTATAACTCTAACCCCATAACTCTGACCCTATAAATCAACCTCAACCCTACCCTAAACCCAACACCAATCCTAAAATGAAACCTGACCCTAACACTCTAACCTTGACCCCAACCTTAACCCTGACCCCATAACTCTAACCCTGACCCTGACCCCATAACTCTAACCCTAACGCTGACCCCATAACTGTAACCCTGACCCTGACCCCAGAACTGTAACCCTGACCCTGACCCCAGAACTCTAACCCTAACCCTGACCCCATAACTCTAACCCTAACCCTGACCCCATAACTCTAACCCTAATCCTGACCCCATAACCCAAACCCTGACCCCATAACTGTAACCCAAACCCTGACCCCATAACTGTAACCCTAACCCTGACCCCATAACTCTAACCCTAACGCTGACCACATAACTCTAACCCTAACGCTGACCCCATAACTCTAACCCAAACCCTGACCCCATAACTCTAACCCTAACCCTGACCCCATAACTCTAACCCTAACCCCATAACTGTAACCCAAACCCTGACCCATAACTCTAACCCTAACGCTGACCCCATAACTCTAACCCTGACCCTGACCCCATAACTCTAACCCTAACGCTGACCCCATAACTCTAACCCTAACGCTGACCCCATAACTCTAACCCTGACCCTGACCCCAGAACTGTAACCCTGACCCTGACCCCATAACTCTAACCCAAACCCTGATCCCATAACTCTAACCCTAACCCCATAACTGTAACCCAAACCCTGACCCATAACTCTAACCCTAACGCTGACCCCAGAACTGTAACCCTGACCCTGACCCCAGAACTGTAACCCTGACCCTGACCCCATAACTGTAACCCAAACCCTGACCCCATAACTCTAACCCTAATCCTGACCCCATAACTCTAACCCTAACCCTGACCCTGAGGAGTTTTCTCAGCGGGTTTGGGGTCTCTGGGGTGGGTTTCTTAAAGGGTTTTGTGCCCATAGGACTTTTCCCAATGGGGTTTGGGCACTATGGGATCTTTCTCAGTGGGTTTGGGGTCTGTAGGATTTTTCTGAGTGGGTTTGGGGTCTTTCGAAGTTTTATTCAATGGGTTTGGGGTCTATGAGGGTCTTCTCAGTGGGTTTTGGGTCCAGAGGAATTTTCTCAATGGGGTTTGTGGAAGTTTTCTCAATGGGGTTTTGGGGCCCTGTGGGAGTTTTCCCAATGGGTTTTGGGTCCATAGTTTTTTCAATGGGGTTCTGGAGCCCTATGGGAAATTTCTCAATGGGTTTTGGGTCTGTGGAAGTTTTCCCAATGGGGTTTTGTGTCTATAGGAGTTTTTTCAATGGGGTTTTGGGGCCCTATGGGAGTTTTCCCAATGGCTTTGGGTCTATAGAAGTTTTGTCTATGGGGTTTGGGGTCCGTAGGAGTTTTCTCAATGAGGCTTGGGGCCCTATTTCTCAATGGGTTTTGGGTCCATAGGAGTTTTCCCAATGGGGTTTTGGGACCCTATGGGAAATTTCTCAATGGGGTTTTGGGACCATAGGAGTTTTCCCAATGGAGTTTTGGGGCCCTATGGGAGTTTTCCCAATGGGTTTTGGGTCCATAGGAGTTTTCCCAGTGGGGTTCTGGAGCCCTACGGGAAATTTCTCAATGGGTTTTGGGTCTGTAGAAGTTTTCTCAATGGGGTTTTGTGTCTACAGCAGTTTTTTTTCTATGGGGTTTGGGGCCCTATGGGAGTTTTCTCAATGGGTTTTGGGTCCTACGGGAGTTTTCCCAATGGGGTTTTGGGTCCATAGGAGTTTTCCCAATGGGGTTTTGGGACCCTATGGGAGTTTTCTCAATGACTTTGGGTCTATAGAAGTTTTCTCTATGGGGTTTTGGGTCCATAGGAGTTTTCCCAATGGGGTTCTGGGGCCCTATGGGGGTTTTCTGAATGAGTTTTGGGTCTATGGGAGTTTTCCCAATGGGGTTTTGTGTCCATAGGAGTTTTCTCAATGGGGTTTTGGGGCCCTATGGGAGTTTTCTCAATGGGGTTTTGGGTCTATGGGAGTTTTTTCAATGGAGTTTTGGGTCCATAGGAGTTTTTTCAGTGGGGTTTGGGGGTCCTATGGGAGTTTTCTCCATGGGTCTTGTGTCCATAGGAGTTTTCCCAATGGGGTTTGGGGCCCTATGGGATTTTTCTCCGTGGGTTTTGTGTCCACAGGAGTTTTTCAATGAGGTTCTGGGTCCATAGGAGTTTTTTCAATGGGATTTTGGGGTCCTACGGGAGTTTTCTCAATGGATTTTGCGTCCACAGGAGTTTTTTCAATGGGTTCTGGGTCCACAGGAGCTTTTTTGACGGGGTTTTGGGGTCCTATGGGAGTTTTCTCAATGGGTTTTGCATTCACAGGAGATTTTTTCAATGGGGTTCTGGGTCCACAGGAGCTTTTTCGATGGGGTTTGGGGCCCTATGGGAGTTTTCCCAATGGGGTGCTGGGGCCCTATGGGAGTTTCCTCAATGTCTTTGAGTCTATGGGAGTTTTTTCAATGGGGTTTTGGGTCCATAGGAGTTTTCCCAATGGGGTTTTGGGCCCTATGGGATTTTTCTCCGTGGGTTTTGTGTCCACAGGAGTTTTTTCAATGGCTTCTGGGTCCACAGGAGCTTTTTTGACGAGATTTTGGGGCCCTATGGGAGTTTTCTCAATGGATTTTGCGTCCACAGGTGTTTTTTCAACGGGTTTTGTGTCCACATGAGCTTTTTCAACGGGGTTTTGGGGTTCTATGGGATTTTTCTCCGTGGGTTTTGTGTCCACAGGTGTTTTTTCAATGAGGTTCTGGGTCCACAGGAGCTTTTTCGACGGGGTTTTGGGGTCCTATGGGAATTTTCTCCATGGGTGTTGCGTCCACAGGAGATTTTTCAATGGGGTTTTGTGTCCACAGGAGTTTTTTCAACGGGTTCTGGGTCCACAGGAGCTTTTTCAACGGGATTTTGGAACCCTATGGGAGTTTTCTCAATGGATTTTGCGTCCACATGAGTTTTTTCAATGGAGTTTTGGGTCCACAGGAGCTTTTTCGACGGGGTTTTGGGGCCCTACGGGAGTTTTCTCAATGGATTTTGCGTCCACAGGAGTTTTTTCAGTGGGGTTCTGGGTCCACAGGATCTTTTTCGATGGGGTTTGGGACCCTATTGGAGTTTTCCCAATGGAGTTCGGGGCCCTATGGGAGTTTCCTCAATGGCTTTGAGTCTATGGGAGTTTTTTCAATGGGGTTTTGGGTCCATAGGAGTTTTCCCAATGGGGTTTTGGGCCCTATGGGATTTTTCTCCGTGGGTTTTGTGTCCACAGGAGTTTTTTCAATGGCTTCTGGGTCCACAGGAGCTTTTTTGACGGGATTTTGGGGTCCTATGGGAGTTTTCTCAATGGATTTTGCGTCCACAGGTGTTTTTTCAATGGGTTTTGTGTCCACATGAGCTTTTTCAACGGGGTTTGGGGGTTCTATGGGATTTTTCTCCGTGGGTTTTGTGTCCACAGGTGTTTTTTCAATGAGGTTCTGGGTCCACAGGAGCTTTTTCGACGGGGTTTTGGGATCCTCTGGGAATTTTCTCCGTGGGTTTTGCGTCCACAGGAGTTTTTTCAATGGAGTTTTGGGTCCACAGGAGCTTTTTCGACGGGGTTTTGCGGCCCTACGGGAGTTTTCTCCATGGGTTTTGCGTCCACAGGAGTTTTTTCAATGGGTTCTGGGTGCACAGGAGCTTTTTCGACGGGGTTTTGGGGCCCTAGGGAAGTTTTCTCCCTGCCTTTCGGCTGCCAGCGGCTCCGTGCAGCACCCGAGGAGTCGCAGCGCCGCGGCTTTGAGGTCCGCCCGGCTCCGTGCGCCGCTCCCGTTGCAGCGCTGTTTGTTTGCCCGTTGCTCGGCGCTCCGCTCCTCTGTGGTTTCCCGTCCTCCGCGGCGGTTATTTTGGGATTATAATTAGTAATTTTTTTTTTCCTGTTGTTATTGGGGAGATCCCAATCTCCGGCCGGCGCTGACGCGGAGCTGACGGCAGCGCTACGAACGGGGCTGGGAAGGAGGGGAAATGGGGGGGGTGGAAACGGGGGGCGGCCCGACGGAGGGAGCGGCAGCGGCACCGCGTGGCCATCGAGAGCCGCACGGGGAGCCGACGAGCCCAGGTTGTGATCCCGTGGTGCTGGGATCTGTTGCGATCCTCCCAGCCCGACCGTGTGCTTCTGTGAACTACGGGGTCCCTTCCATCCCACCCCGCTGAGATCCCATGCTTCTGTGATCTATAGGGTCCCTCCGACCCACCCATGCAGGGCTCCTATGGTTCTGTGATCTATAGGGTCCCTTCCAACCCAACCGTGTGGTTCTCTGAACTATGGGGTCCTTTCCATCCCACCCATGCAGGGATCCTGTGGTTCTGTGATCTATACGGTCCCTTCCAACCCAACGATGTGATTCTGTGATCTATAGGGCCCCTCCAACCATGCAAGCTGAGATCCCATGGTTCTGTCACCTATAGGGCCTCTCCCAACCCAACTGTGTGATTCTGTGATCTACAGGGCCCCTCCATCCCACCCATGCAGGGATCCTGTGGTTCTGTGATCTATAAGGTCCCTTCCAACCCAACGATGTGATTCTGTGATCTATAGGGCTCCTCCAACCATGCAAGCTGAGATTCCATGGTTCTGTCACCTATAGGGTCCCTTCCAACCCAATCGTGTGATTCCGTGATCTGTAGGGCCCCTCCAACCATGCAAGCTGAGATCCCATGGTTCTGTAATTTATAGGGACCCTCCAACCCATGCATGCTGAGATCCCATGCTTCTGTGATCTATAGGGCCTCTCCCCATCCAACCATGCGATTCTGTGATCCATAGGGTCCCTTCCAGCACATCCAAGTTGTGATCCCATGGTTTTATGATCTGTAGGGCCCCACAGAACCCAACAGTGTGATTCTGTGATCTGTAGGGCCCCTCCAACCCACCCATACAGGGATCCCATGGTTCTGTGATCTATAGGGTCCCTTCCAACCCAACCGTGTGGTTCTCTGAACTATGGGGTCCCTTCCATCCCACTCTTGCTGAGATCCCATGGTTCTGTGACCCATAGGGTCCCTCCAACCCTCCCATCCAGGGATCCCGTGGTTCTGTGATCTATAAGGTCCCCTCCAACCCTCCCATGCAGGGAATCTATGGTTCTGTGATCTATAAGGTCCCTCCCAATCCAACCGTGTGATTCTGTGAAATATGGGGTCCCTTCCATCCCACCCATGCAGGGATCCCATGCTTCTGTGATCTATAGGGCCCCTCCAACCCTCCCATGCAGGGATCCCGTGGTTCTGTGATCTATAAGGTCCCTTCCAACCCAACCATGTGGTTCTGTGATTTATAGGGTCCCTCCGACCATGCAAGCTGAGATCCCATGGTTCTGTCACCTCTAGGGCCCCTCCCAACCCAACTGTGTGATTGTGTGATCTATAGGGCCCCTCCAACCCACCCATGCAGGGATCCTGTGCTTCTGCGATCTGTAAGGTCCCTTCCATCCCACCCATGCAGGGATCCCATGCTTCTGTGATCTATAGGGCCCCTCCAACCCTCCCATGCAGGGATCCCGTGGTTCTGTGATCTATAAGGTCCCTTCCAACCCAACCATGTGATTCTGTGATTTATAGGGTCCCTTGAGCCATGCAAGCTGAGATCCCATGGTTCTGTGATCTATAGGGCCCCTCCAACCCACCCATGCAGGGATCCCATGGTTCTGTGATCTATAAGGTCCCTTCCATCCCACCCTGCTGTGATCCCATGCTTCTGTGATCAATAGGGTCCCTTCCGATCCAACCGTGTGATTCTGTGATCTATAGGGTCCCTCCAACCATGCAAGCTGAGATCCCATGGTTCTGTCACCTACAGGGTTCCTCCCAACCCAACCGTGTGATTCTGTGATCTATAGGGCCCCTCCAACCCTGCCATGCAGGGATCCTACGGTTCTGTGATCTATAAGGTCCCTTCCAACCCAGCGATGTGATTCTGTGATCTATAGGGCTCCTCCAACCCTGCAATCTGAGATCCCATGGATCTGTGATCTATAGGGTCCCTTTCAACCCCACTACTCTGTGATCCCATGGTTCTATGATCTGTAGGGCCTCTCCCAACCCAACCATGCGATTCTGTGACCCATAGGGTCCCTTCCAACACACCCGGGTTGTGATCCCATGGTTTTATGATCTGTAGGGCCCCTCCAAACCCAACAGTGTGATTCTGTGATCTATAGGGTCCCTTCCCATCCACCCATACTGCAATTCCATGGTTCTAGGATCCTATAGTGCCCCTCCCAACCCAACCGTGTGATTCTGTGAACTGTGGGGTCCCTTCCATCCCACCCCTGCTGTGATCCCACAGTTCTGTGATCTCCAGAGCCCCTCCAACCCAACGCTGTGATTCTGTGATCTGTAGGGTCCCTTCCCACCCAACCACCCTGTGATCTGCGACCTATGGGGGCCCCTCCCAACCCAACCGTGTGGTTCTGTGGTCTGTATTCTGTTGGCCCCATTCCGACCCACAGCTCCCGATGCCAGGAGGGACACAGAGAAAGCTGAGGTGCTCAGTGTCTTCTTTGCTGAATTCACAGAATCACAGAATCACAGAATTGCCAGGGTTGGAAGGGACCTCAAGGATGATGAATCTCCAACCCCCCGCCACATGCAGGGCCACCAACCTTCCCACCTAATGCCAGCCCAGGCTGCCCAGGGCCCCATCCAACCTGGCCTCGAACACCTCCAGGGATGGACGGGGCATCCACAGCCTCTCTGGGCAGCTGTTCCAGCACCTCACCGCTCTCTCTGGAAAGAACTTCCCCCTGACGTCCAACCTAAATCTCCCCTCCCTCAACTTCAAACCATTTCCCCTCATCCTGCTGTCATCTCCCCTTTCAAAGAGTTGATTCCCCTCCTGTCTGTAGGCTCCCTTTAGGTGCTGCAGGCTGCAATGATTCACCCCGCAGCCTTCTTTTCTCCATGCTGAACAAGCCCAGCTCCCTCAGCCTGTCCTCATGGGGGAGGTGCTGCAGCCCCCTGCTCATCTTCGTGGCTCCTCTGGACCCTCTCCAACAGCTCCCTGTCTTTTTTGTCCTGGGGGCTCCAGACCTGGACGCAGTGCTGCAGATGGGGCCTCACAAGAGCAAAGTAGGGGGGAACAATCACCTCCCTGTCCCTGCTGGCCACCCCTCTGCTGATGGAGCCCAGGATCCCATTTGCATTCCTTACTGGTGAAGGCTCTGCCTGCAGCACCCGAACTGCAGAGAGCAAAGGTAGGAACAGGGAGAAGAAACGATCTGCCCTCTGTAAGCAAAGGCGAGCTCTGAAAGCTCCTACAGAACCTGAAGGTGCACACAGCTGTGGGACCTCCGAGATCCCTCCGTGGGTTTGGGTGGAGCTGTGGGTGATGCTGCCACGCTGCTCTCCATCGTCTTCAGAAGGTGGTGGCATTTGGGAGAGGTTCTGACCGGTTGGAAAAGGGGACACACAGCCCCCGTTCCCAGGAAGGGGAAAAGAGGGGGTGAGGGGGGGGGGAAACTGCAGAGCAGAGGCTTCCCCTCTGTGCCTGTGGGACGGTGGGGCACACCGTGCTGAGGGGTGATGGAAAAGAAGGATGGGGTGCTTGGTGGTAACCAGCACAGCTTTGAGGAGGGTTTGGGGCTGAGGGTCGGTGAAAAAGCACCGCCCGGATCCTGCCTTGCATCGGGAGAAGCGCAGCCAGCAGGGCTGCGGGGGGGGGGGGGGGGGAGGTTCTGCCCCTCTGCTCTCCTGAGCCCCCCCTGGGAGAAACAGGTCCAGGTCTGAGCCCCTGTCAGCAGGACACGGAGCTGTTGGAGCACCGGGGAGGTGAGCAGAGGACGGAGCACCTCCAAAACAGGGACGGGCTGAGAGCTGGGGCTGTGCAGCCTGGGGAAGGGGAGGCTCCGGGGGTCCTTACTGCCCTGCCAGGACCTGGGGGGTGACGGGAAAGCTGGGAAGGACTTTTTACAAGGGCAGGTAGCGACAGGATAAGGGGAGATGGCTTTGAGCTGGAAGAGGGGAGGTTGAGGGTGGATGTTAGGAAGGAATTCTTCACTGTGAGGGTGGGGAGAGGTCGGGACGGGTCACCGGGGGGGCTGTGGGTGTCCCCTCCCCAGGGCAGTGAGGCTCTGAGCAGCCCGGCTTGCTGGGAGCCGGCCCTGCTGGCAGTGAGGCTGCAGCGAGGTGATTTATAGAGTCTTTTCCAACCCAAACTGTGCTGCGATTCGGTGATGCTGTGATCTCCAGGGTCCCTTCAACCCAATCGTGCCATGACCCCACGGCCGTGTCCCCACAGCCTTAGCGCAGCCCTGGGGAGGGGGGCATCCCCTTTTCCCCCCCGGGCCATAGAAGCGGAACGGAGCAGCCCAACGCACGGCCCGGCGCTGCCCCCCCCATCCCACCTGCGCTCCTCCCAGCATCCACCCCCCCCCCCCCGCCTTCCCAGCACAGAGCCCGGCGCCCGGATCTCATTGCTCCCGAGGCAGAGAGCCAGGCGACGCAGGGGCAGCAGGCAGCGGGCCCACGGCCGGCTGCTGGTTTGGGTCTGACAGCAGTGCAGGTTTGGGTCTGACGGCAGCGCAGGTTTGGGTCTGATGGCAGCGCAGGTTTGGGTCTGACAGCAGTGCAGGTTTGGGTCTGATGGCAGCGCAGGTTTGGGTCAGAAAGCAGCGCAGGTTTGGGTCTGACAGCAGTGCAGGTTTGGGTCTGAAAGCAGCGCAGGTTTGGGTCAGAAAGCAGCGCAGGTTTGGGTCTGACAGCAGTGCAGGTTTGGGTCTGACGGCAGTGCAGGTTTGGGTCTGAAAGCAGCGCAGGTTTGGGTCTGACGGCAGCGCAGGTTTGGGTCTGAAAGCAGCGCAGGTTTGGGTCTGACGGCAGCGCAGGTTTGGGTCTGACGGCAGCGCCCTCGGGCAGCGCCAGCGCTTCTCTGGTTTCCAGAAACCGGAGCTCCGGGGGCTCCGCCCGGCCCGGCACCAAGCGGCAGACGTGGCACGGCGGGGATGGCACAGCGCCTGGCAGCCCCACAGCATCGCCGGCCCTCACCCCATAGCGGTTCCCTTGGTGCCCGCAGCATCACCCAGCGCTCACCCCATAGAATTCTCCTTATTATCTGCTCCCATTCCGGCGCAGCCCCGCATCCCGGTCTCCACGTCCAAGACGATCACGAAGCCTTACACCAGGTGGCTCCTCTCTGCTCGCTGAGGATCCGGCCCCTCGCCCGGCCCTGAAACGATCCCGACCCCCCCCCCTTGCTTTGTTATTAAATCAAATCCATCTGGCCTGCACCGTGACGCCTGTTATTCGAGATCCCTCTCGAGCAGGGCTGGGATTAGCTGCCGGCCATGAGGGGATTCTCCCTCCCCCTCCCACCCACCCCGGCCCCTCCTGTTTTCACTCTTTTGTGTTTCTGCACAGCTTGGAGGAGCAGAGGGGAGCGCGGGCTCTTGAGGCAGCTTTTGTGCAACGTGGGATCCCCATGGAACCATTTGAGGTCCATTGAGACCCGACTCCCCGATTCCCATCCTTCCATCACCAAGGGGTGACCTGGGCTTTGTCCCCCCACCCCTCAACCTGCTGACCCCAAGTTGGGCAGAGGATGAGCTGCTGGAGAGGGGCTCTGCAGCGAAGGTCCTGGGGGTCCTGGTCGAGCCACGGTTGACCAACTTTTGTCCAACAGTTGTCCAATGGTTGACCAACAGTTGATCAGTGGTTGACCACGAGCCAGCAGTGTGCCTCAGTGGCCCAGAAGGCTGACGGTTCCCTGGGGGCACTGCCTGCAGTGGGGCCAGCAGGGCTGGGAGGTGCTGCTCCGCTCTGCTCTGCCCTGGGGAAGGCACAAAACTGGAGCACTGGACCCAGCTCCGGGCTGCCCAGGTCAGGGCAGACTGGGAGCTGCTGGGAGAGACCC
Source organism: Lophura swinhoii (assembly GCA_030408155.1). Taxonomy (NCBI): domain Eukaryota; kingdom Metazoa; phylum Chordata; class Aves; order Galliformes; family Phasianidae; genus Lophura; species Lophura swinhoii. The sequence goes on from CM059475.1 coordinate 636,801, forward strand.
ACAGAGGGTGCAGAGAGGGGCAGTGGGCACAGAGCGGAGCCTGGGGAGTTCTGTCCGAATGGGACAAAAAACTTCAGTGCTGTGAGGGGTGCAGCGCCAGGAACAGAAGCGGGCAGGGGTCTCCTTCTCCAGAGAGATCCAAACGCTGGTGGATGTGACCCTGTGCAGCCTTCTGCTTCCACAGCGCTGAGCTGGGACGTGCAATTGCTGACGGTTGGGACAAAGCTGGCCTGGGATGCCCACAACTCCCCCTACCACCACCCTGGGGCCGTCCACAGGAATGAGGTCATGGTGAGTCTCACCCTGGCCCCACAGGGATCGCTGAACGGATCCAGGATCCCCACAGGCACCAGGCTGTCAGCAAAGCTGCTAATTAGCGCAGCAGATCATTTGGGAGCTACCACCAATCATGGGAGTCTGCTTAACAACACGGAGAAGGACCTGGGGGTGTTGGTAGACCAGCAGTTGCAAAATGGTTGGCCAGTGGTTGAGAAACAGCTGACCAGCAGTTGGCCAACAGTTGACCAATGGTTGACCAACGGTTGACAAGTGGTTGACCAACGGTTGACCAGCAGTTGGCCAACAGTTGACCAACGTTTGACCAACGTTTGACAGGTGGTTGGCCAACAGTTGATCAACAGTTGACCAAAAGTTGGTTAACCAGTGGTTGGCCAGCAGTTGGCCAACAGTTGATCCATGGTTGACCGACAGTTGACAAGTGGTTGGCCGGCAATTGACCAACAGTTGACCAATGGTTAACCAGTGGTTGGCCAACAGTTGACCAATGGTTGACCAACGGTTGGCAAGTGGTTGACCATCAGTTGATGAACAGTTGACCAGCAGTTGACCAATGGTTAACCAGCGATTGGCCAACAGTTGACCAATGGTTGACCAATGGTTAACCAGCAGTTGCCCAACAGTTGACCAATGGTTGACCAACAACTGACCAGCAGTCGCCCAGCAGTTGGCCATGGCACACTCAGCCATGCTCCAGCCCTGCTGCTCTGAGCAGAGCCCAACCTGAGGGGCAGAGCGGGACACGATGCACACCCTCAGACCTTCTCAATGTCAATTAACAGAATTAACAGCAGGCGTGTCCATTCCTGGGCCGCACACACACCCAGAGCGGTGTTACCACACCGACGCCGCTCTCCGGAGGACTCTCAGCACTTTGGAGCAATGTCTGCATCCCACAGGAGCTTCTGAACGGTGTGAGGGTCCGCGTGGTGGCAGTGGTGGTGCCGTCACCGTCCCTGGGGACGTTGGCACAGCCCAGGTTCCCCCCAGGCACCCCGGCTCTGGGGGAACCTGGGAACGGGTCCACTTGGTGTGCCTGAAAAGCAGCATACATCTCCCCGTTGCCATGGAAACACTCCTTTTAAAACCAATGAATAATAATAATTAACGCGATCTATTAAATAATAGTAATAAAGGCATTGGTAATGACTCGTAATTGGTAAAGCGCCCTTAATAATCGATGTCGGCTCCACGATCTGCTCCCGGCGTGGGATCTTCCACCCCAAGGACTGGGGTGAGCGCCCCGGGGGCTTAGCAGGATTCAGGGGGATCAGACACTTATCTGGATAATGAGGATGTCTAGACTGATAAGAAGAAGGGTTCAATTGGCTCAGGGCCTGATCCTGCTTCACTGCGCGCTCCGCGCATCCCGGCTCACCCGAGAGGAGTGCGGGGGGAAAACCCACGTTAGAAGAGACCCACGGGGGTCACCCAGTCTGAGCCCGGCCCCACACAGCATCACCCAAACCCTACAGCTGAGAGGGCTGCCCCAAAGCTCCCGGAGCTCCGGCAGCTTGGGGCTGTGCCCACCACCCCGGGGAGCTGCTCTGCGCCCACCGCCCTCTGCTTGGTGCCCCAACTGCTGCCCTCTGCCTTTGGGGTGGCCATACGCCACGTCCTCACCTCTGAGTTGGAAATTTATGGAGATTTATGGAGGGGCTGGAAGGGCCCCATCGTTCTGTAGGGTCCCACCCAACCCAACCATTCGATGGTTTCAAGGTCATTAAGGTTCCACTCAACCCATCCGTGCTGTGATCCCACTGTTCTACGATCTTACAGAGTCCCTTCCAACCCAATGATTCTGATCCCATGGTTCTCTTATCTATAGGACTCCTTCCCACCAAAATTGGGCTGGGATCCCACAGTTCGATGGTCTTTAGGGTCCCTCCCAACCCAGAAGTTCCACAGTTTCATGGTCTTTAAGGTCCCGTCCAATCCATCCATGCTGTGCTCCCAGGCTTCTACAATCTTATGGGGTCCCCCCCAACTCACCCATACTGCGATCCCATGGCTCCGTTATCTGTAGGGTTCCTTCCCAATCAAACATTCCTTGATTTTATGGTCTGTAAGATTCTGTCTCATCCAAGTGCGCTGCAATCCCACAGTTCTATGATCTATATGGCCCTGTCCAACCCATACTGATCCCATATTTCTATGATCTATATGGCCCCGTCCAACACAACCACACTGTGATCCCATATTTCTATGATCTATATGGCCCCTTCCAACCCAGCCATACTGCAATCCCATATTTCTATGATCTACATGGCCCCTTCCAACCCATATTGATCCCATATTTCTATGATCTATATGGCCCCCTCCAACCCAACCACGCTGTGATCCCATATTTCTATGATCTATATGGCCCCTCCCAACACAACCACACTGCAGTCCCGTATTTATTGCTATGATCTATATGGCCCCTTCCAACCCATATTGATCCCATATTTCTATGATCTATATGGCTCCTCCCAACACAACCACACTGCCATCCCATATTTCTATGATCTATATGGCCCCTTCCAACCCATATTGATCCCATATTTCTATGATCTATATGGCCCCTTCCAACCCAACCACACTGCCATCCCATATTTCTATGATCTATATGGCCCCTTCCAACCCATATTGATCCCATATTTCTATGATCTATATGGCCCCTTCCAACCCAATCACACTGTGATCCCATATTTCTATGATCTATATGGCCCCATCCAACCCAACCACGCTGCGATCCCATATTTCTATGATCTATATGGCCCCTTCCAACCCATATTGATCCCATATTTCTATGATCTATATGGCCCCTTCCAACCCAACCACACTGCAATCCATATTTCTATGATCTATATGGCTCCTCCCAACCCAACCACGCTGTGATCCCATATTTCTATGATCTATATGGCCCCTTCCAACCCAACCACACTGCAATCCATATTTCTATGATCTATATGGCTCCTCCCAACCCAACCACGCTGTGATCCCATATTTCTATGATCTATATGGCCCCTTCCAACCCAGCCATACTGCGATCCCATATTTCTATGATCTATATGGCCCCTCCCAACACAACCACACTGCAATCCCATATTTCTATGATCTATATGGCCCCTTCCAACCCAACCACACTGCAATCCATATTTCTATGATCTATATGGCTCCTCCCAACCCAACCACGCTGTGATCCCATATTTCTATGATCTATATGGCCCCTTCCAGCACAACCACACTGCAATCCCATATTTCTATGATCTATATGGCCCCTTCCAGCACAACCACACTGCAATCCCATATTTCTATGATCTATATGGCCCCATCCAACCCAACCATGCTGCGATCCCATATTTCTATGATCTATATGGCCCCTTCCAACCCAGCCATACTGCGATCCCATATTTCTATGATCTATATGGCCCCTTCCAACCCAACCATGCTGCGATCCCATATTTCTATGATCTATATGGCCCCTCCCAACACAACCACACTGCAATCCCATATTTGTATGATCTATATGGCCCCTCCCAACCCGACCACGCTGTGATCCCATATTTCTATGATCTATATGGCCCTGTCCAACCCAACCACGCTGTGATTCAATATTTCTATGATCTATATGGCCCCTTCCAACCCAGCCATACTGCAATCCCATATTTCTATGATCTATATGGCCCCTTCCAACCCAGCCATACTGCAATCCCATATTTCTATGATCTATATGGCCCCTTCCAACCCAGCCATACTGCAATCCCATATTTCTATGATCTATATGGCCCCTTCCAACCCAGCCATACTGCAATCCCATATTTCTATGATCTATACGGCCCCTTTCAACCCAACCACACTGTGATCCCATATTTCTATGATCTATATGGCCCTGTCCAACCCAGCCATACTGCAATCCCATATTTCTATGATCTATATGGCCCCTTCCAACCCAGCCATACTGCAATCCCATATTTCTATGATCTATATGGCCCCTTCCAACCCAGCCATACTGCAATCCCATATTTCTATGATCTATATGGCCCCTTCCAACCCAGCCATACTGCAATCCCATATTTGTATGATCTATACGGCCCCTTTCAACCCAACCACACTGTGATCCCATATTTCTATGATCTATATGGCCCTGTCCAACCCAGCCATACTGCAATCCCATATTTCTGTGATCTATATGGCCCCGTCCAGAATGGCTGGGACACCCATTACGCTTTGCAATGATGCAAAACCCAAAGAGCTGACCTGCACCAAACCCACCCTATGGGCTTCGCAATGCTGCAACAACCGACCCGCACTCGTCCTACAGCTGCACCGAGTGCAGCAAACCCAAACCACTGGCTTTGCAATGGTGCAGCACCCAAAGGGCCGACCCACCCGTGTCCTACAGCCACGCTGGGTGCAGCAAACCCAAACCACTGACGTTGCAGTGGTGCAAAACCCAAAGGGCCGACGCAACAAATCCGCCCCAGTGGCATCGCAAAGGTGCAGAACCCAAAGGGCTGATGCAACAAACCCAAATTATTGGCTTTGCAGTTTAGGATGGAGAGAATAAAGCAGCCGGGGCAGACAGCGACCCGCTCAGCCCCACATCTATGGGGCTGCCAACGTCCCAGCATCAGCACTATGGGGCCGGATCGTTCCAATGGTGCTGATGTCCCCATTCAGGCTGTCAGAGAGGGCAGCTCCCACCGTGCAACTCGCAGCCATAGGGATCCACACCTATTTGGGATGTGAACCCCTTTGGGACCTGCGCTCATTGGGATCCATACCTATTAAGGACCTACATCCTTTTGGGATCCACATCTATTTCAGATCCACACCTATTTGGGATCCACACCTATTTGGGATGTGAACTCATCTGGGACCTACACCCATTGGGATCCACACCTATTTGGGATGTGAACCCATCTGGGAGCTGCACCAAATGGGATCCACACCTATTTGGGATGGGCACTCATCTGGGAGCAGCACCCATTAGGATCCACACCTATTTGGGATGTGAACTCATCTGGGAGCTGCACCCATTAGGATCCACACCTATTTGGGATGTGAACCCACCTGGGACCTGCACCCATTGGGATCCACACCTATTTGGGATGTGAACCCACCTGGGAGCTGCACCCATTGGGATCCACACCTATTTGGGATGTGAACCCACCTGGGAGCTGCACCCATTGGGATCCACACCTATTTGGGATGTGAACCCCTTTGGGATCTGCACCCATTGGGATCCACACCTATTTGGGATGTGCAATCATTTGGGACCTGCACCCATTGGGATCCACACCTATTTGGGATGTGAACCCACCTGGGAGCTGCACCCATTGGGATCCACACCTATTTGGGATGTGAACCCACCTGGGACCTGCACCCATTGGGATCCACACCTATTTGGGATGTGAACCCCTTTGGGATCTGCACCCATTGGGATCCACACCTATTTGGGATGTGAACCCCTTTGGGATCTGCACCCATTGGGATCCACACCTATTTGGGATGTGCACCCATCTGGGACCTGAATCCATTGGGATCCACACCTATTTGGGATGTGAACCCCTTTGGGATCTGCACTCATTGGGATCCACACCTATTTGGGATGTGAACACCTTTGGGATCTGCGCCCATTGGGATCCACACTGATTTGGGACGGGCACCCATCTGGGACCTGCACCCATTGGGATCCACAGCTATTTGGGATGTGAACCCACCTGGGATCTGCACCCATTGGGATCCACACCTATTTGGGATGTGAACCCATCTGGGAGCTGCACCAAATGGGATCCACACCTATTTGGGATGGGCACTCATCTGGGAGCAGCACCCATTAGGATCCACACCTATTTGGGATGTGAACTCATCTGGGAGCTGCACCCATTGGGATCCACACCTATTTGGGATGTGCACCCACCTGGGACCTGCACCCATTGGGATCCACACCTATTTGGGATGTGAACCCCTTTGGGATCTGTACCCATTGGGATCCACACCTATTTGGGATGTGCACCCATCTGGGACCTGAATCCATTGGGATCCACACCTATTTGGGATGTGAACCCCTTTGGGATCTGCACTCATTGGGATCCACACCTATTTGGGATGTGAACACCTTTGGGATCTGCGCCCATTGGGATCCACACCTATTTGGGACGGGCACCCATCTGGGACCTGCACCCATTGGGATCCACACCTATTTGGGATGTGAACCCACCTGGGAGCTGCACCCATTGGGATCCACACCTATTTGGGATGTGAACCCCTTTGGGATCTGCACCCATTGGGATCCACACCTATTTGGGATGTGCAATCATTTGGGACCTGCACCCATTGGGATCCACACCTATTTGGGATGTGAACCCACCTGGGATCTGCACCCATTGGGATCCACACCTATTTGGGATGTGAACCCCTTTGGGATCTGCACCCATTGGGATCCACACCTATTTGGGATGTGAACCCCTTTGGGATCTGCACCCATTGGGATCCACACCTATTTGGGATGTGCACCCATCTGGGACCTGAATCCATTGGGATCCACACCTATTTGGGATGTGAACCCCTTTGGGATCTGCACTCATTGGGATCCACACCTATTTGGGATGTGAACACCTTTGGGATCTGCGCCCATTGGGATCCACACTGATTTGGGACGGGCACCCATCTGGGACCTGCACCCATTGGGATCCACAGCTATTTGGGATGTGAACCCACCTGGGATCTGCACCCATTGGGATCCACACCTATTTGGGATGTGAACCCATCTGGGAGCTGCACCAAATGGGATCCACACCTATTTGGGATGGGCACTCATCTGGGAGCAGCACCCATTAGGATCCACACCTATTTGGGATGTGAACTCATCTGGGAGCTGCACCCATTGGGATCCACACCTATTTGGGATGTGCACCCACCTGGGACCTGCACCCATTGGGATCCACACCTATTTGGGATGTGAACCCCTTTGGGATCTGTACCCATTGGGATCCACACCTATTTGGGATGTGCACCCATCTGGGACCTGAATCCATTGGGATCCACACCTATTTGGGATGTGAACCCCTTTGGGATCTGCACTCATTGGGATCCACACCTATTTGGGATGTGAACACCTTTGGGATCTGCGCCCATTGGGATCCACACCTATTTGGGACGGGCACCCATCTGGGACCTGCACCCATTGGGATCCACACCTATTTGGGATGTGAACCCACCTGGGAGCTGCACCCATTGGGATCCACACCTATTTGGGATGTGAACCCCTTTGGGATCTGCACCCATTGGGATCCACACCTATTTGGGATGTGCAATCATTTGGGACCTGCACCCATTGGGATCCACACCTATTTGGGATGTGAACCCACCTGGGAGCTGCACCCATTGGGATCCACACCTATTTGGGATGTGAACCCACCTGGGATCTGCACCCATTGGGATCCACACCTATTTGGGATGTGAACCCCTTTGGGATCTGCACCCATTGGGATCCACACCTATTTGGGATGTGAACCCCTTTGGGATCTGCACCCATTGGGATCCACACCTATTTGGGATGTGCACCCATCTGGGACCTGAATCCATTGGGATCCACACCTATTTGGGATGTGAACCCCTTTGGGATCTGCACTCATTGGGATCCACACCTATTTGGGATGTGAACACCTTTGGGATCTGCGCCCATTGGGATCCACACTGATTTGGGACGGGCACCCATCTGGGACCTGCACCCATTGGGATCCACAGCTATTTGGGATGTGAACCCACCTGGGATCTGCACCCATTGGGATCCACACCTATTTGGGATGTGAACCCATCTGGGAGCTGCACCAAATGGGATCCACACCTATTTGGGATGGGCACTCATCTGGGAGCAGCACCCATTAGGATCCACACCTATTTGGGATGTGAACCCACCTGGGACCTGCACCCATTGGGATCCACACCTATTTGGGATGTGAACCCCTTTGGGATCTGCACCCATTGGGATCCACACCTATTTGGGATGTGCACCCATCTGGGACCTGAATCCATTGGGATCCACACCTATTTGGGATGTGAACCCCTTTGGGATCTGCACTCATTGGGATCCACACCTATTTGGGATGTGAACCCCTTTGGGATCTGCACTCATTGGGATCCACACCTATTTGGGATGTGAACACCTTTGGGATCTGCGCCCATTGGGATCCACACCTATTTGGGACGGGCACCCATCTGGGACCTGCACCCATTGGGATCCACACCTATTTGGGATGTGAACCCACCTGGGATCTGCACCCATTGGGATCCACACCTATTTGGGATGTGCACCCATTTGGGATCTGCACCCATTGGGATCCACACCTATTTGGGATGTGCACCCATTTGGGACATGAACCCGCTTGGGACTTGCACCCATTTGGGATCCACCCCCATCTGGAATGTGCACCCATGCAGGATTTGAACTCATTTTGGACCTAAACCCTTTTGGGACCTGAATCCATTCGGGACCCGCACCCATTTGAGGTGTGCATTCATCTGGGACCTGCACCCTTTCAGGACCTGCACCCATTTGGGGCTTGTACCCATTCAGGACCTGCACCCGTTTGCGGCCTGCACCCTTTCAGGACCTGCTCTGCAGCAGATGGAACTCCCCTTTTTCTGTCCCACAGTGGGGTGAGGGGATGTGGGGGGTGGGCTATGGGGCTGTGGGGCGCAGGATATGGGATGTGGGGTTTGGGATGTGGGGTTTGGGATTTTCAGTGCCCTCGATCACTCATTTCAATGCAAAGAACCACACGGGGGGGTGGGGCTGTGCTGTCTTCCCCCCCCCCCCCCGAGCAGCCCCACTTTGTGTGGGGCACTGCACGGCCTCGGGGTGTGGGGACCCCCCCCCACTGCTGGGTCCCATCTCCATCCTTTGTGTCCCCATTTCCTCCCTGTCCCACGAGTGACCCCCTCCCACCCCCCCCAACCACCCACGTGGGTGGGGAGCCCCCACACACCCCCTCCCAGCCGGGGGGCACTCAGTGGGGGTCCCCACACGACTCCTTCCATGGGGGACCCCTAATGACCCCCACCCGTGTCCCAGACGACCCCCAAACCACTCCCATAACACACGGCGCCCCCCACTCGTGTCCCAGACGACCCCACACGATCCCCTCCACCCACACAGCAGGGACCCCACCCTGTGCCCCACCCATGGCCCACAGGGACCCCCACTCCACTCGTGACACAGCAGCCCCCCCCCCCATGCCACCCCCACTTGTTTTCCAGCTTCCCCACTCCATCCCCATAACCCGTGCTCCAAAGTCCCCACTGCATCCCCCCACCCGTGTCCCTGCTCCCCACGCTGTCCCCCCACCCATGTTCCACGTTCCCCACTTTATCACCCCACTCGTGTCCACTGCTCCCCACTTTATCCCACCCCTCACCTCCTCCATGCTGTTCCCCCACCCGTGCCCCAGAGTCCCCACGCTGTCCCCCCACTCGTGTCCCAGGCTCCCCATGCAGCCCACCCCACCCGTGTCCCACGTTCCCCACTGCATCCCCCCACCCATGTCCCCTGCTCCTCATGCTGTCCCCCCACCCGTGTCCCTGCTCCCCACTTTATCCCCCCAACCGTGTCCCACGTTCCCCACTTTATCACCCCACTCATGTCCATTGCTCCCCCACGCTGTCCCCCTACCCGTGCCCCTACCTCCCCACGCTGTCCCCCTGCCCCACACCACCACCCACCCGTGTCCCCTTCTCCCCATGCTGTTACCCACCCGTGTCCCAGGCTCCCCGTGCAGCCCATCCCACCCGTGTCCCATGCTCCCCACTCCATCCCCCCACTCGTGTCCCCACCGCCCCATGCTGTCCCCCTGCCCCACACCACCACCACCTGTGTCCCTGCTCCCCATGCTGTCCCCCCACCCGTGTCCCACGTTCCCCACTTTATCACCCCACTCGTGTCCACTGCTCCCTACAAATCCCACCCCCCACCTCCCCCACGCTGTCCCTCCACCCCTCCCCACTTTATCCCCCCACTCGTGTCCCAGGTCCCCACTTTATCACCCCACTCATGTCCACAGCTCCCCACTTTAACCCACCCCCCACCTCCCCCACGCAGTCCCCCCACCCCTCCCCACTTTATCCCCCCACTCGTGTCCCAGGTCCCCACTTCACCCTCCCACCATGCCCCCCACTCCCACCCGTGTCCCACCCCCCACGTACACCATTCCACTCCCCCCACCCGTGTCCCATTCCCCCACTCGTGCCCCCGCCTCCCCACTCTATCCCCCTAACCCGTGTCCCAGAGTCCCCACTCCATTCCCCCACCCGTGTCCACTCCTCCCCACGCTCTCCTCCTGCCCCATACCGCCACCCACCCGTGTCCCTGCTCCCCACGCTGTCCCCCCACCCGTGTCCCACGTTCCCCACTTTATCACCCCACTCGTGTCCACTGCTCCCCACTTTATCCCACCCCTCAACTCCTCCATGCTGTTCCCCCACCTGTGCCCCAGAGTCCCCACGCTGTCCCCCCACTCGTGTCCCAGGCTCCCCATGCAGCCCACCCCACCCGTGTCCCACGTTCCCCACTGCATCCCCCCACCCGTGTCCCTGCTCCCCACTTTATCCCCCCACCCGTGTCCCACGTTCCCCACTTTAACACCCCACTCGTGTCCACTGCTCCCACCCCCCACCTCCTCCACGCTGTCCCCCCACTCGTGTCCCAGCTCCCCGTGCAGCCCAACCCACCCGTGTCCCACGTTCCCCACTTTATCATCCCACTTGTGTCCGCTGCTCCCCACTTTATCCCGTCCCCCACCTCCCCCACGCTGCGTCCCCACCCGTGTCCCAGAGTCCCCACGCTGTTCCCCCACCCATGTCCCAGGCTCCCGGTGCAGCCCATCCCACCCGTGTCCCACATTCCCCACTTTATCACCCCACTCGTGTCCACTGCTCCCTACTTATCCCACTCTCCACCTCCCCCACGCAGTCCCCCCGCCCTTCCCCACTTTATCTCCCCACCCGTGTCCCACGTTCCCCACTTTATCACCCCACTCATGTCCACTGCTCCCCACTTTATCCCACCCCTCACCTCCTCCATGCTGTCCCCCCACCCGTGCCCCAGAGTCCCCATGCTGTCCCCCCACTCGTGTCCCAGGCTCCCCGTGCAGCCCATCCCACCCGTGTCCCACGTTCCCCACCGCATCCCACTGCTGTTCCCCCACCCGTGTCCTTGCTCCCCACTTTATCTCCCCACCCGTATCCCAGCTTCCCCACTTTATCCCCCCACTCGTGTCCCAGGGTCCCCACTGCATCCTCCCACCCACATCCCCCACCCCCCACTTACACCATTCCACTCCCCCCACCCATGTTCCATTTCCCCACTCATGTCCGTGCCTCCCCACTCTATCACCCAAACCCGTGCCCCAGTCCCCATGCTGTCCCCCCACCCGTGTCCCACGTTCCCCACTTTATCATCCCACTCATGTCCACTGCTCCCCACTTTATCCCACCCCCCACCTCCCCCACGCAGTCCCCCCACCCCTCTCCAGTTTATCCCCCCACTCGTGTCCCAGGTCCCCACTGCATCCTCCCACCACGCCCCCCACTCCCATCCGTGTCCCACCCCCCACTTACACCATTCCACTCCCCCCACTCGTGTCCCCGCCTCCCCACTCTATCCCCCTAACCCGTGTCCCAGAGTCCCCACGCTGTTACCCACCCGTGTCCCAGGCTCCCCGTGCAGCCCAACCCACCCGTGTCCCACGTTCTCCAGTGCATCCCCCCACCCGTGTCCCTGCTCCCCACTTTACCTCCCCACCCGTGTCCCACGTTCCCCACTTTATCACCCCACTCGTGTCCACTGCTCCCCACTTTATCCCGTCTCCCACCTCCCCCACGCTGTTCCCCCACTCGTGTCCCAGGCTCTCCGTGCAGCCCATCCCACCCGTGTCCCAGGTTCCCCACTGCATCCCCCCACCCGTGTCCCACGTTCCCCACTTTATCTCCCCACCAGTGTCCCACGTTCCCCACTTTATCGCCCCACTCGTGTCCACTGCTCCCCACTTAACCCTGCCCCCCACCTCCCCCATGCTGTCCCCCTCCACCCGTGTCCCAGAGTCCCCACGCTGTTCCCCCACCCGTGTCCCAGGCTCCCCGTGCAGCCCATCCCACCCGTGTCCCACGTTCCCCACTGCAACCCACTGCTGTTCCCCCACCCGTGTCCTTGCTCCCCACTTTATCTCCCCACCCGTATCCCGGCTTCCCCACTTTATCCCCCCACTCGTGTCCCAAGTCCCCACTGCATCCTCCCACCCACATCCCCCACCCCCCACTTACACCATTCCACTCCCCCCACCCGCGTCCCATTTCCCCACTCGTGTCTGCGCCTCCCCACTTTATCACCCAAACCCATGCTCCAGATTCCCCACGCTGTCCCCCCACCCGTGTCCCACGTTCCCCACTTTATCCCCCCACTCGTGTCCACCGCTCCCTACTTATCCCACCCCCCACCTCCCCCACGCTGTGCCCCCACCCCTCCCCACTTTATCCCCCCACTCGTGTCCCAGTTCCCCACTTTATCCTCCCACCACGCCCCCCACTCCCACCCGTGTCCCACCCCCACTTACTCCATTCCACTCCCCCCACCCGCGTCCCCCTCCCCACTCCGTTGCCCCCCTCCCCGCCCCGTTCCCACGCGTGTCCGCTGTCGGGGGGCGGTGCGGGCCGGCGGACTACATCCCCCAGCATCCCACGGCCGCGCAGCGCGGTGTGGGGGGGGTTGGGGGGGGGAGGTTTGGGGGCCGCCTCCCACCTTCAAACAAAAGAGTTTTTCCCCCCGCGGCGCTGCGCTCCGTTCCGCGCCCTCCGGGGGCTCCGCGCGGCGCTCCGGGCGCTGGGAGAGGAGTTGGGGGGGGGGGGGGGGGTCGGGTGCGGGGTGGGTGGGGGGGGGGGGGTCGGACCCCGCGGGTGGGGAGGGGGTGTGCGGGGGGGGGGTCGGGTTACAGCGGGAGGGGCGGGGTGAGGTGGGCGGAGGGTCCTTTTCTCTCTGTCTGTTCCTTTTTTTTTTTTTTTTCCCTTTTTTTTTTTTCCCTCCCTCCTCCCGAGCTCTTTGTGTCCCCCCCCACTCGCACACACTCGCACACTCACACCCCCCCCCCCCCCCATCCCCTCCTCTCCCCGCTCGCCCCCCCCCGGCCCCCCCCCCGGCCCCCTCCCAGCTCTTTGTGAGCCATGCCGAGCCTGCTCGTCCCAGGGATAATGGAAAGGAACGGCGGCTTCGGCGATTTAGGCTGTTTCGGTGGGAGCGGCAAAGACAGAGCTCTGCTGGAAGATGACCGGGCGCTGCAGCTCGCCCTGGACCAGCTCTGCCTGCTGGGGCTCGGAGAGCCTTCCTCCTCCTCCTCTTCCTCCGCCGCGGTGTTGGTGGAGGACAGCAACAACAACAACAATAACCCTCCGCCGCCTCCTCCTCCGCAGCAGCCGCCGCCGCCGAACCCACCGCCGCCGCCGCAGCCGCAGCAGCAGCCGCCGCCGCCGCCTCCGCCTCCCCCGGCCCCGAAGGGTCCGTCCGCCGCGGGCGGAGGGGCGGCGGAGCCCAAGTTGTGCGCGCTGTACAAAGAGGCCGAGCTGCGGCTGAAGAGCAGCTCCAACACCACCGAGTGCGTGCCCGTGCCGAGCTCCGAGCACGTGGCCGAGATCGTGGGGCGCCAAGGTGAGCGGCGCGCGTGGGGGGGGGGGTCGCGCGTGGGGGGGGCGACGCGTTGGCGGGGGGCGAAGAGGGAGCGGGGGGGTTCTTTTGTCGCTCGGGGCTGCCGGCCGGCCCGCGTCGTTCGGAGCGTGGGGGGAGGGGGTCGCGCGTGGGTGTGGGGCCGTGCGGGGGGCTGGGTGCGTGCGGGGGGGTCGCGAGTGGGTGCGGGGCCGTGCGGGGGTCGCTCCGTCGCGACGCGCTCGGGACTGCCCCGCGCCGCTCCGCCCGTCGAAGCGTGGGGATGGGGGGTGTGTGGGGGGGGTCGCGCGTGGGGTGGGAGTGACGGCTGGCTGCGGGGGGTCTCTTTGTCGAGCGCTCCGAACTGCCCCGAGCCGCCGCTCCGCTCGCATTGTTCGGACCCCCAAAGGGGGGTACGGCGCCGGGGCGCGGTTCGGGTGGGGATCGCGCGTGGATGGGTCGCGAGTGGGCTGCGGGTCGCGGGTGGGCGCTGGGGATCGCCGGTGGGTGCGGGGGTTCCTTTGTCGAGAGGGTGCTCGGAACTTCCTCGCGCCGCCACTCCCCCTCGCATTGTTCGGGCCCTCAAAGGGGGCGCGAGGAGGGTCGTGCGTGGAGTGGGGGGGTCACGGATGGGATGGAAGCTCACGTGTGGGTGTGGGGTCACGGGTGGGTGCGGGGGGTCCCTTTGTCGGGGGGTGCTCGGAACTTCCCCGCGCCGCCGCCCCCATCGCATTGTTTCTCTGCCGGGGAAGGGGGTACGGGAGGGGGGGAGGGGGGGCGCCGCTCCCGGACTTTCATTGTGGGGTCGTGATGGGGGGGAGGAGGGGGTTGTCTGTGGGGTCTCTGTGGATCAGCATCCATAGGAATGTCTGCGTGGGTCCGGCCGCCGAGCTTCCCCACCCCCCACGCCCCCGGGCCCCGTTTTGTGCCCCCCTCACCCCCACCGCCCGCCACCCTTAAAGACCCGCAGAGGGCCGCGGTGGGGGCAGCGGGGCCGGGGGCTGCCGACCCCCCCTTTCCCCCCCTCCCTTCGGAGCGGCGACGGAGCGGGGGAGAAAAATCCCCTTTGTGTCGGGAGCGGCGTGGAAGCGAGGGGGGTGTGGTTGGGGCTCCGGATCGAGGATCGGATCCGAGCGAGCGGAACTCAGTTCTGAGCAACGCGTGGGTCCCCGTCCCCGCTTCGGTCCCCGTCCCCTCCTGGGTCTCCATCCCCGCGTGGGTCCCCGTCCCGCGTGGGTGACGGCACCGCTTTGTTCTCCTCGCGGCTCCGCGCGGAGCGAGGTGGGATGGAGGAGGGCTTTAAAAAATTATATATATATATCTGTAGTGAGAGAGAGAGAGAGAGAGACGCGCACACCACACCCACCCCTCGGTCACCCCACGCCCACCCCCACCCTTCCACGAGTGGGGTCCGCGGGAGACGCAGGGCTGGGGGGGTTGGGGGGTGCACGCACACACACTTCGTGGGGTTGGTGGAGGGGGAAAATGGAGCGGGGGGAGGGGGAGGATGGATGGGTGAGCGGAAAGTCGGAGCGCGGTGGGTGCAGAGTGCGGCTCCTGGCATCGGGGGAGGTGGGGGGGGAAGGGGGGCTATGGGGGGGGCCGTGGGGTGGGGGAGGCCGCTGTCAGTGGGGGACACACAGAGGATGGGGGACGGGAACAGCCGTGCATCGCTGCGCTCAGAACAATGGGGCTGGGGTGCATTTAGGGCACGGGGGGGGGGGTTGGGGTTCGGTTCGTCCTCCACCCTGAGAGCTCAGCGCCGCTGGGGGGGCACCATGCGGGGCTTCCCTTTGTTTGGGAAAGTTCAGAAGGAGAGGAGGAGCCGTGGAGGTGAGGGTGGGGATGCTGACTGGGGGTCCCGACTCGTTCCCCCCCCCATTGGGTCCTGCTGCCACCCCACGGCGGGGGCCGCGTTTGGTGTCAGCCCGCGATGCGTGGAGGTTCCTTCCACCATCTTTTGTGTGCGTGAGGGTTTTCCCACATCTGGGAAGCGTTAGCAGTTGGGTCAGGCCGTGCCCCACACCGGGGGGCTGCATCCCGTGCTGCCCCTGGCAGAGGGGGACCCCCCTCCGCACCCTGGCCATCTGGCGATGGGCAGAGCATGGGTGGGGGTACCGATTTCTCACCCCCCGTTGGAAAAGGGGGGAGAGGGGGGAGAGAAGAAGCGCCACCAAAATGAAAGTTGGGTGAAGGCTTTCGGCGGTGGCACGGCGGAGTTTTCTTGGTGCTTTTGGTGCTTTGTGGTCTGATGGAGCGCTCCGTTCCTTCCTGGTGGGACGGGGTGGTTCCCACCTCTGGAGTTGGAACTGGGGGAGAGCTCTGGGCCTGGGCGTGGGGACTCTCCCCTGTGCCCCCATTTGTGTGGTGCCAATGATGGAAGATGCCCTTGGCGGTGCTGGAGGGGTCTGTGGGCACTTGGCCGCAGCTTGGCTCCAGATATTTGGGTCAGTGCGGCTGTAAAGTGTGGGCGGTGGGGAGGTTTGGTTGTGGGGGGGCTCCGTTTTGTCTGAAGGCACTGCACGACTCAGCTTGAGCTCGGTGCCTTCAGCTTGGGTTGGCCGGAGACCCGTCGACCGTAGGCCGTGTTGGCTCTCGACCTTCGACTGCATCGACCTTGGAGCACGCTGCCCATGGGCCATGTCCACCACGTCCATCATATCCACCACGTCCGTCACATCTACCAAGTCTACCACCTCCACCACGTCCACCATCATCCGCCATCATCCACCACATCCACCACGTCCATCACCTCCATCACATCCACCACCTCCACCATCATCCACCACATCCACCACGTCCATCACCTCCACCACATCCACCATCATCTGCCATCATCCACCACCTCCACCACGTCCACCACCTCCGCCACGTCCATCATATCCACCACCTCCACCACATCCACCACATTCCATCACGTCCACCACATCCACAGAATCACAGAATCACAGAATGACAGAATTGTAGGGGTTGGAAGGGACCTCCAGAGATCATCGAGTCCAACCCCCCTGCCAAAGGAGGTTCCCTACACCAGGTTGCACAAGTAGGCATCCAGGCGGGTCTCATCCACCACATCCACCATGTCCACCACGTCCGCCATCATCCACCACGTCCATCACCTCCACCACATCCACCACCTCCACCATATCCGTCATATCCACCACCTCCACCACCTCCACCACGTCCACCATGTCCACCATCATCCACCACATCCACCACATCCACCACCACCTCCACCATGTCCATCACATCCACCACGTCCACCACCTCCACCACGTCTATCATGTCCACCACGTCCACCACGTCCACCACGTGCATATCCACGACATCCACCAAATCCACCACATACAGCACATCCATTGCATCGACCACATCCACCACCTCCACCACCTCCACCACATCCATGTCCACCACGTCCACCACATCCATGTCCACCACTCCACCATCATCCACCACATCCACCACATCCACCACATCCACCACCTCCACCACATCCACCACCTCCACAACATCCACCACATCCACCACATCCATGTCCACCACGTCCACCACATCCCCCACGTCACCACGGGTTGCTCTGGGCATGGCCCACGTTCACCATGGACTGTGTTGGCTGTAAACTTGCGACTGTACGTCACGTTGACCGTAGACCGTATTAACCATGAACTGCATTGGCTGTAGCCCACATTGATCGTAGACCTCGTGGGCCAAAGGTTACGTTGACCATAGACTGCGTTAAACATAAATTACGTTGGCTGTAGGCCGTGTTGGCAGTAGACCATATGTGGCTGTAGACCACGTTGGGTTGGCCATAGGCTTTGTTGACTGTGGACCACGTTGGTTGTAGACCACATTGCCCAGAGCACTTGTGGAGGTGTGTGGTAGCACTGGGACGGGCGCTGATCTCAAACGGTGCTTCTGCCTCTCCCAGCCTCCGTGATTTTATGGTTCCCAGTGGTGCTGGGTGCTGTGGGGTCTGCACTGGGACAGCGTGGAGTCCTGACCCGGGGCGGCTCGGGGGATTCGGTTGGGGGCACCTGGAGCTGCTCTGCCGTGGTGCTGCTGCCAGGGTGGGGGGCTGGAGGGAAGGAATGAGGAGGGGGCAGTCGGAGCAGCGCCGTTGCGTGATGTGTGACCTCTTCCCTCTGCTCTGGCCGAGGTGAGTGATGGCTGAAGGGAATTTCACCTCCACGTGTGCCCTCTTCTTCCTTGGATGTCGGCTGCGGGCTGGTCTCAGAGGTGACGTGAGCTCCAAAGCCTGCAGGGCACTCCGTGGTTCCATCCCTTCCAGTTGGGCACCGACCCCTCCCCGGCACCCGGAGCTGAGCGGCGGGTTTGTCAAAGTGCAGCACCGAAGCACCCGAGCGCCTCGCAGGTGGTTTGTGCTGTGGTTTGGGATGAGGTTGTGGGGCAGAAGAGGTGGTGACACCCTCCTCCATCGCACCCCGAGGGTGTGGTTGTGCTGCCGGTGCCGGGAAGGGTCACAGCGGTGTCACACGGGGAGATCCCCAAAGCAAAGGAGGTGCGGGTGGGCGCGAGGACGGCTCTGCTCTCGCTTTGCTGCTGGGCCGCGCTCCGCTCCCTCTGACCCATAGAGCTGGGATGGCCGTGGGGCTCCGTGGGGAGGGCTGGGGTGGGGGTTCCTTTGTGCGTGGGGAGAGGGCAGCGGCCCCTTCGGCTTTCTGCTGCTGGGAGCGCGGCGGGGCCCACAGAGCCTTCCCACCGGGTGGTGATGCTGCTGTCACCAGCGGCCGCGTCCATTGTCACCCGGAGCCGGAGCCGCCCTTCGGAGGAGCGTCTCCCAACCCATTGTCAGTGGGAAGGAGCTCCGCAACGGGAGCATCGCTCCTTCTTGGCAAGGTGAAGCCCAGCAGAAGCCCCGCTGACCCCGCTCTGGGGGCTTTTTGTGTCCCCCCAGCCACACACCGAAACTCTCAGGGAATGCCGGGGGGGGGGTCCGAGCGCAGCTCCCACCCCCGTGGGGATGGGCGGAGGGGACGGAGGGCGCTCAGAGGGGCGCATCGCAGCGGGTGCGTGGCGGGGCCGATGGCCAACGCCGACATTCGCTGCGCTCCGACGGTTGGGGATGGGTGAGCGGAACCGCGCTCGATGTCGGGCCGTGGCTGGGAAGAGATGCTGAGGGATCCGTCCGAATTTTCACCGGGGAAAAGTGCGGCGCCGCGGGAGCGACTTCGAGCCGCTCCGACCGGAGGTGGGAGGAGAAAATGGGGCTGGGAGGGAAACAAAGGGAACGCTGCAGGGAGACGGCGCGGAGCGGAGCCGGGCTCGGGATGCCGGAGCCCAAATGTAGGGCAGTGGGGGAACGTGCCCCCCGCCCCCACCCCCACCCCCCGCCCCTTCCGCCGCCTTTGTCTGGCGGTTCTCCCCCTCTCCCAGCCCCCCTCCCAGCCCCACTCGTGTGCGGCGGTCGCGTCGCATCGCATCGCATGGCGTGGCATCGCATGGGGCCGTGGGCACACCCACCCGGTGCGGGGCGATGCGGGGCGATGCGGTGGGACGCTCGCATCCCCCCCCTCCTCCCCCCGGCACAAACAAGGCGCCGATTGTCTGCGGGGTCGCGTTCTGTTGGGTTCTGCGTTGGTTTTTTTTTTTTTTTTTTTTTTGGTTTCTCGTTTTTAACACAACTTTCATCCAACTCCCGGCGCCGCCGCACCGCGATCAGCGCTCCCTCATTTTCCTGCCGTGTCGATTCAATTTTTTCCGATTGTTTTCCCTCTCTAACTTTTTCTTCCCTCCCTCCCCCCCCCCTCGTAAGCACAACTCATGGCATCATCAGCACCGCGGACCCCCCAGCAGAGGGGTGTCAGTGGCCTCACCCCGCACATCTCCACCGGGGTCTTTGTGTTGCCTTCGATGGCGGAAGCGCACCCACCTCGCTGGGGACGTGGGGTGGCTGTTTGTGTTGGGGCCCTCTTTCATTTCATGATGTAACAGCAAAAAAAGAGTGAACCCTGATCCCTAGAGGTCCCTGGAGGTGTTCAAGGCCAGGTTGGATGGGGCCCTGGGCAGCCTGGGCTGCTGTGAAATGCGGAGGTTGGTGGCCCTGCGTGTGGTGGGGGGTTGGAGATTCGTCATCCTTGAGGTCCCTTCCAACCCAACCATTCTGTGATTCTGTGATTCTGATGTGCCCACAGGCTCCTTTTTACCACCCAGCGACGTCAGAGCGCCGTCTGTGGGGTCCTACGGGCAGAGTGGTGGGAAGGAGCTCCGGTGTAAATGAGAACCCCAAATCTTTTGTCTGTACGGATGGTTTTCTACCCCACAAAAGGAAGAAATCCACCATCCTGCAGTGATTTGTGCGATAGGAAGAGTGGTGGGGGCTGTGCCTGCTGCTCACCGCTGGGACCCACCCAGAGGGGTGCGGACCCTCCAGCTGTGCCACCTGCCTGGGTTCTGCCCTTCCAGCCCCATGAGGGGATGGGCTCAATGGCTTGGAGCTGAATTGGCACCCAATGGAAACGTCTGTTGGAAACACTCCGTGGGAATGTCCGTGTTCCCACTGCGCCGTCCTTCTGCTGGCACTGGTGTTGTGTGTTCCCACTGGTGTTGTGTTGTGTGTTCCCATTGGTGTTGTGTTGTGTGTTCCCGTTTCCCATTGGCATCATGTGTTCCCACTGGTGTTGTGTGTTCCCATTTCCCACTGGTGTTGTGTGTTCCCATTTCCCATTGGCGTTGTATGTTCCCATTTCCCACCTGCATTTTGTGTTCCCATTGGCGTTGTGTGTTCCCACTGGCATTGTGTGTCCCTATTGGCATTGTGTGTTCCCATTTCCCACTGGCACTGTGTGTTCCCATTGGCGTTGTGTATTCCCATTTCCCATTGATCTTGTGTGTTCCCACTGGCATTTTGTGTTCCCGTTGGCGTTGTCTGTCCCCATTGATGTTGTGTGTTCCCATTGGCATTCTGTGTTCCCATTTCCCACTGGCATTTTGTGTTCCCACTGGCGTTGTGTGTTCCCATTGGTGTTGTGTGTTCCCATTTCCCATTCATGTTGTGTGTTCCCATTGGCACTGTGTGCTCCCATTTCCCAACGGCATTTTGTGTTCCCATTGGCGTTGTGTGTTCCCACTGATGTTGTGTGTTCCCACTGGTGTTTTGTGTTCCCATTTCCCACTGGTGTTGTGTGTTCCCATTTCCCATTGATGTTGTGTGTTCCCATTGGCACTGTGTGCTCCCATTTCCCAACGGCATTTTGTGTTCCCATTGATGTTGTGTGTTCCCATTGGCGTTGTGTGTTCCCATTTCCCCTTGACATTGTGTAATCCCATTGGCGTTGTGTGTTCCTATTGGCGTTGTGTGTTCCTATTGGCGTTGTGTGTTCCTATTGGTGCTGTGTGTCCCTATTGGTGTTGTTCCTATTGGTGCTGTGTGTCCCTATTGCTGTTGCGTGTTCCCATTTCCCATTGGCGTTGTGTGTTCCTATTGGTGTTGTGTGCTCCCATTGGTGTTGTGTGCTCCCATTGGTATTGTGTGTTCCCATTGGTGTTGTGTGTTCCCATTTCCCATTGGCATTTTGTGTTCCCATTGGTGTTGTGTGTTCCCATTGGCATTGTGTGTTCCCATTTCCCATTGGCGTTGTGTGTTCCCATTTCTCATTGGCGTTGTGTGTTCCCACTGGCATTGTGTATTCCCATTGGTGTTGTGTGTTCCCATTGGTGCTGTGTGTTCCCACTGGCATTTTGTGTTCCTACTGGCGTTGTGTGTTCCCATTGCATTGTGTTCCCATTTCCCACTGGCACTGTGTGTTCCCATTGGCGTTGTGTATTCCCATTTCCCATTGATCTTGTGTGTTCCCACTGGCATTTTGTGTTCCCGTTGGCGTTGTCTGTCCCCATTGATGTTGTGTGTTCCCATTGGCATTCTGTGTTCCCATTTCCCACTGGCATTTTGTGTTCCCACTGGCGTTGTGTGTTCCCATTGGTGTTGTGTGTTCCCATTTCCCATTCATGTTGTGTGTTCCCATTGGCACTGTGTGCTCCCATTTCCCAACGGCATTTTGTGTTCCCATTGGCGTTGTGTGTTCCCACTGATGTTGTGTGTTCCCACTGGTGTTTTGTGTTCCCATTTCCCACTGGTGTTGTGTGTTCCCATTTCCCATTGATGTTGTGTGTTCCCATTGGCACTGTGTGCTCCCATTTCCCAACGGCATTTTGTGTTCCCATTGATGTTGTGTGTTCCCATTGGCGTTGTGTGTTCCCATTTCCCCTTGACATTGTGTAATCCCATTGGCGTTGTGTGTTCCTATTGGCGTTGTGTGTTCCTATTGGCGTTGTGTGTTCCTATTGGTGCTGTGTGTCCCTATTGGTGTTGTTCCTATTGGTGCTGTGTGTCCCTATTGCTGTTGCGTGTTCCCATTTCCCATTGGCGTTGTGTGTTCCTATTGGTGTTGTGTGCTCCCATTGGTGTTGTGTGCTCCCATTGGTATTGTGTGTTCCCATTGGTGTTGTGTGTTCCCATTTCCCATTGGCATTTTGTGTTCCCATTGGTGTTGTGTGTTCCCATTGGCATTGTGTGTTCCCATTTCCCATTGGCGTTGTGTGTTCCCATTTCTCATTGATGTTGTGTGTTCCCATTGGCATTCTGTGTTCCCATTTCCCACCAGCATTTTGTGTTCCCATTGGTGTTGTGTGTTCCTATTGATGTTGTGTGTTCCCATTGGCGTTGTGTGTTCCCATTTCCCATTGGCGCTGTGTGTTCCCATTTCCCATTGGCGCTGTGTGTTCCCATTTCCCATTGGCGTTGTGTGTTCCCATTTCCCATTGGCATTGTGTGTTCCCATTTCCCATTGGCATTGTGTGTTCCCATTTCCCATTGGCGTTGTGTGTTCCCATTGACACGTTGTGTTCCCACTGGCGCTGTGCGTTCCCATTGCACTGCACACCCCCGTTGGCTCACTCCTGTTGGTGCTGCACGTTCCCGTTGCACACATCCTCACTCAGGATGTGCTCGGGGGCCTTTCCCCACCACCTCATCGTAAATGAGGTCCTGTGGAATCCCGTTGGCTTTGCGGTGCCCTGAGCATGGAAGGGTTTGGGATGGGACACGTCCCACAGCCACGTCACCCTGTGAAGCAGAGAGGGCTCCTTGATCCTTCTCCGTACCTTCGATGGATTTGTTCACTCCTCATTCAGGGGCAGAGTTTGGCTCTGTGTCCCAGTTGCCCCATTCCCCCCTTTCCCAGTTCCCTAGGACCTTGGCATTTGGGAGGGAACCATGGGGACCATCACATCCGACTCCACCTTGGTGATGTCTCCACCAGGTTTATCCACTTCTAGACGGGTTTGGTCATTTCGAGACAAGATTTATCCATTTCAAGACCAGATTTGGTCATTTCTAGCCCAAATTTATCTATTTCTAGACCAGACTGAGTTGTTTCTAGTCCAAATTTCCGCATTTCTAAGGCAGATTTCTGCATTTCTATATAAGATTTGTCCATTTCTAAATCCTGGTCCCAGTTGGGTCGCTGTGTTTCAGGTTGGAGTGTTTGTGGATCTCTATGGGAAGTGAGCAAACATGTTCACTTGGAGTCTGTTGGCCAAAGTCAAAAAGAAAAAAAAAAGAAATCACATGAAACGTGAACCAGTTTGGGATCTGTGCTGCCGGCAAAGAGAAAAAAGGGAACAGAACAGAAGGAAAGGATCCGGGCAGTGGAAACACCGCTCTTCTCCTCTTTGCTTCGTGTTTCTGTGCCGGCCCCGAGCAAAACCGCTCCGCTGCGTTGGTTTCAGCTCCGCACAAAGAAATGTTTGGTTGGGAAAAAACACGGACATACGTGGAGGGAAGCGGGGAGCTGGGAGGAGGGGGCAGGTTTCATTCGGATGGAGCACCACGAGGGGCCCTCGTCTGCTCTGCTGGGGATGGGGGGGGTTTGGGGGGGGGGGCTCAGCACTTGGGGTTTCATGATGGGGGCTGCGATGCAGAGCAGTGGATCAGATTGGGGCGGGTGGATCAGATCAGGGAGGGTGGATCAGATTGGGGTGGGGGGATCAGATTGGGGCAGGTGGATCAAATCAGAGAGGGTGAATCAGATCGGAGAGGGTGGATCAGATTGGGGCGGGTGGATCAAATCAGGGAGGGTGGATCAGATTGGGGTGGGAGGATCAGATTAGGGCAGGTGGATCAAATCAGAGAGGGTGGATCAGATTAGGGAGGGTGGATCAGACTGGGGTAGGTGGATCAGATTGGGGTGGGTGGATCAGATTGAGGAGGGTGGATCAGATTGGGTTAGGTGGATCAGATCGGGGCGGGTGGATCAGATCGGGGCGGGTGGATCAGATTGGGGTGGGAGGATCAGATTGGGGCATGTGGATCAGATTGGGGTGGGTGGATCAAATTGGGGTAGGTGGATCAGATCAGGGAGGGTGGATCAGATTGGGGTAGGTGGATCAGACTGGGGTAGGTGGATCAAATCAGGAAGGGTGGATCAGATCGGGGCGGGTGGATCAAATCAGGGAGGGTGGATCAGATCAGGCTGGATGGAAATCAGTGCAGCCCTCTGGAAGTTGTGCTGTGCGTTGCCCACCCCGTGCTGTGGCTGTGCCGGAGCGCCGCGCTGCTCCCCATCCCCACGGGGTCATTCTCCTGCACAGCACGGCGCAGGATCCCCATCTGTCTGCCTGCACAAAGCCGCCTTTCCTGTCTGCAGGGCCGCGCCGACCCTCCCTCCTCCTCCTCCTCCTCCTCCCCCCTCCCCGCTCCTCACACCACCGCTGCACCACGCGTCCTTTTGTCCGCCGCTCCATCTTCCCTCTCTCCTCTCGCCAAGCTCTCTCCCTCTCGTTCCCTTTTTGGGGTCCCTCGTTGCCCCCCGCTCCCCCCGTCCTCTCCCATTTGCTCTGGCCCTCCTCCCCCTCATTCCCACCACCATTCTCCCATCCTTCCCACCGTCTCAGGCTCTGAGTCGCCTTCACTTATGTGTGTTCCCACCATTCCCCATCTGTCCCCAGCTTGGAGCCCCCGTCCTTTGTCACCGCTCTGACCCTCAGCGTCACCTCCACGATTGTTCCCCATGGTGCTGAGCTCAGATTCCTCTTTCCCCAACACGGGCATTGTCCCAGGGCTTTGAAAACCCCCACCCAACCCCAACAGCGCGTACCTGCAGCCCTCAGAAGAGGGATTCGTGCAAACCCTCCACCCTGGGGAGAGCAAACAGGGGTCACCCCCAGCACAGTGATCTCCCCTTCTGTCCCCATGCAGTGCTTTGGTGCTGCCCTGCGGGGAAATGGTGGCATTTGGTTCATCTCCCTAAGACGGATCTCCATCCTCAGAGCCGGCACTGCAGGTGTGGGGCTGATGTGCATCCCCCTACCTGGGGATTGCAGACCCCAAACCTCCCCAGGGGAGCCTTTGCACTGTGAGTTTGTTCGGTGTTTGCATCGCACGCAGTGTCAGGCCTGATGTGTGCTGTTCTCTGCTGGAGTTTCCCAAGTCCCAGCAGCACAGTGCTGCAGATAACCGCCGGTCCGCAGCAGCTGCTGCAAAACTTTGTTAGAGAAAACAGCACAGATGGATTTCGGAGCGTGAGCTCAGTGTGGAGCAACGCGTGGGGTTGGGGTTGGGTTGGGCTTTGGGATCGTCTTCCTAAGATGCATCTCCATCCTTGGATGCAGCATTGCAGCCGTGGGGCTGACACGTGTCCCCCCGTGTCCTGTATGGGGGTTGCAATGGCCATAGATGGCCCCATCCCATTTTTCCTGCTCCCTGTTGGAGCCATTCCTCCATGATTTTGCCCTCATTGCACAGCTGTGTCGCACCCAGCGCTGCTCTTTGCTGGAGTTTCCCAAGTCCCAGCAGCAGAACACTGCAGATAACCGCCGGTCTGCAGCAGTTGCTGCAAAACTTCCCTGAAGAAAACAGCACAGATGGATTTTGGGGTGTGAGCTCAGTGTGGAGCAATACGTCGGCTGCGTGGGGTTGGAGTTGAGTTGGGTTTTGGGATCGTCTTCCTAAGATGCATCTCCATCCTGGGATCCAGCAATCCTAAAGAAAACAGTACTGATGGATTTTGGGGTGTGAGCTCAGTGTGGAGCGACGCATTGGCTGCGTGGGGTTGGCTTTGGGTTGGGCTTTGGGCTTTGCTCTCTCTCTGCACCAAATCCCACATTTCCAACCCCCAGGAGTGTGAGATCAGTGCCCCGGAGATGCGCTGAGTGCAGCAGTGTCACCGCATTCGGTATTGCGGGTTTTGGCACAGCTCAGGGCCGTCCTCTCCATCGTGCAGCAAAGGAACGGGCACTCAGTGCATGGAGATAACTGCCAGGAGTTAAAAGTTGTGCCGGGATTCACCCACACGTATCGTGCGTTCCCCACCTGTGCCAGAGCTCCATGAAAGCATTTTGGAGTGGAGTGCCATCATTGCAGTGCCCTCCTGCAGTCGACGTGGCGTTATGAGTGTGATGTGACCCGTGTGGCTGGAGCTCTCGGTTGTGCCCCATGTGGGGGACGATTCCTGCTGGCTGTAACGGCGCGGGGTTCTGATTTTATCCCCAAAGGATTTCTTTTTGGTCGTGATAATCGATGGGATCATTGTGTTCCTGCACAACGGCACAAATTGCACCCCAGGAAATGAGTGCTGAGCGAGCATCAGCCCCGGACAGCCATCGGGGAGAGGCGGTGTTGTTAATTGGGGTCAGGGTAATATTGCGGTGTGTGATAACCCCATGGCCCACCAGACGAGGAATCCAATTTTCTTGGTTGTAGAAGCATCGTTAGTGGATGTCTTTTGTGGTACAAGTGTGGTGTAGCGTGCTGTTGGGTGGGTGGAGGAGACAGAAGATGGGCTTCTTTTGGGGAGAGGATAACCAGAGAATTGTTCAGGTTGGAGAAGATATCCAAAGATCATCAAGTCCAACCCAACCCATCCCTGCCGTGCCCATAGCCCAAAGAATCATCGAATCATTCAGGTTGGAGAGAAGCTCTGAGATCTTAAAGTCCAACCCAACCCATCCCTGCCGTGCCCATAGCCCAAAGAATCATCGAATCATTCAGGTTGGAGAGAAGCTCTGAGATCTTAAAGTCCAACCCAACCCATCCCTGCCGTGCCCATAGCCCAAAGAATCATCGAATCATTCAGGTTGGAGAGAAGCTCTGAGATCTTAAAGTCCAACCTAATCCATCCCTGCTGTGCCCATAGCCCAAAGAATCATCGAATCATTCAGGTTGGAGAAAAGCTCTGAGATCTTACAGTCCAACCCAACCCATCCCTGCCGTGCCCATAGCCCAAAGAATCATCGAATCATTCAGGTTGGAGAAAAGCTCTGAGATCTTAAAGTCCAATCCAACCCAACCCTACCGTGTCCATGACCCAAAGAATCATCGAATCATTCAGGTTGGAGAAAAGCTCTGAGATCTTACAGTCCAACCTAATCCATCACTACCATGTCCATGACTCAAAGAATCATCGAATCATTCAGGTTGGAGAAAAGCTCTGAGATCTTACAGTCCAACCCAACCCATCCCTGCCGTGCCCATAGCCCAAAGAATCATCAAATCATTCAGGTTGAGAAAAGCTCTGAGATCTTAAAGTCCAACCCAACCCATCCCTACTGTGCCCATAGCCCAAAGAATCATCAAATCATTCAGGTTGAGAAAAGCTCTGAGATCTTACAGTCCAACCTAATCCATCCCTACCGTGTCCATGACCCAAAGAATCATCGAATCATTCAGGTTGAAGAGAAGCTCTGAGATCTTACAGTCCAACCCAACCCATCCCTACCGTGTCCATGACCCAAAGAATCATCAAATCATTCAGGTTGGAGAGAAGCTCTGAGATCTTAAAGTCCAACCCAACCCATCCCTACTGTGCCCATAGCCCAAAGAATCATCGAATCATTCAGGTTGGAGAAAAGCTCTGAGATCATTAAGTCCAACCCAACCCAACCCTACCGTGTCCATGACCCAAAGAATCATCGAATCATTCAGGTTGGAGAAAAGCTCTGAGATCTTACAGTCCAACCCCAGACCGTCCCCAGCCCTGTGCCCACTCAAGGATCACAGAATAGTTACAGGGGGAAGGACGCCCAACACCATCTGCTCCAACTGTTCAATCCCCCAGAGTCACCCCAACCCCACATCCCTCAGTGCTACATCTGCCTTTTCCTTGAACCCCTCAGGGGCAGTGAACCCACACCCCTCTGCAGGCGTTCGAATGCCTCACGCTCTGGTAGTCACTCAGGAACTGGTAGTTGTGTAGGAATGGGCAGTTGTGTGCAAACCAGTAGTTGTGTGCAAACCAGTAGTTGTGTGCAAACCAGTAGTTGTGTTGGGACTGATAGTCACGTAGGAACTGGTAATTGTGTAGGGACTGGTAGTCATGTAGGGACCAGTAGTCACTCAGGAACCAGTAGTCGTGTGGGAACGAGTAGTTGTGTAGGAACAAGTAGTTGTGTAGGAACAAGTAGTCGTGTAGGGACTGGTAGTCACTCATGTAGGAGCTGGTAGTTGTGTAGGAACCAGTGGTCATTTAGGGACCAGTAGTTGTGTAGGAACAAGTAGTCGTGTAGGGACCGGTAGTCACTTGTGTAGGGGCTGATAGTTGTGTAGGAACTGGTAGCCATTTAGGGACCAGTAGTTGTGTAGGAACAAGTAGTTGTGTAGGGACTGGTAGTCACTCATGTAGGAGCTGGTAGTTGTGTAGGAACCAGTGGTCATTTAGGGACCAGTAGTTGTGTAGGAACAAGTAGTCGTGTAGGGACCGGTAGTCACTCGTGTAGGGGCTGATAGTTGTGTAGGAACTGGTAGCCATTTAGGGACCAGTAGTCACAGAGGGACTGGTTGTCACTCAGGAACCAGTAGTTCTGTAGGAACCAGTAGTTGTGTAGGAACCCATAGCTGTGTAGGAACAGGTAGTCGTATAGGAACTGGTAGCCACACTGCTGCCCTCGGAGAAAGCACCACAGCACACTGCACAGCCCTATTCGGAGGAGCAGAAGGACGTTTTCAGGGCTGTCAGGAGCAGAGGGAATAGTGTTGGTGGGCTCCAGGGAGTCAGCAAGTGGACAACGTGGTGAGCGGCCTTGGAAAAAGACCTGGGCCACCGTGGTGGGGAGGGCTACGGCCATCAGTGCTCAGTGCCGCAAAATGGGGGACACCCTCCATCCTCAGCAGCTGCCATAGGGCCTTCAGCAAGCAGTGGGGTCTGGTGGGAGGCAACACAGTGAGCAGCGGGGTTTTGTATGGTTTGGTGGGAGGGGACACGTCGTGTGTTGAGGGGCAGTGCACAAAATGGCAACGCCTTCTGGGGACAGCGGGGATGGCGATGGGAAAACCTTCCTCCGGCATTTGGCTACGTGTTTTGCTGCCGGGCATTCACCCATCGGTGTTGGGGGGACCGAAGCCTCTCTGCCACGCTCCGTGCCCCTGAGCCACGGCTGCTTTATGCTGATTCCCCACGGCGGAGAGCTGGCGTTGGTGCGGCCGTCCTGACCCTTCTTTTCTCTTTTCCTCTCTCCTCCAAGGCTGCAAGATCAAAGCCCTGCGGGCCAAGACCAACACGTACATCAAGACGCCGGTGCGGGGCGAGGAGCCGGTCTTCATGGTGACGGGGCGGCGCGAGGACGTGGCCATGGCACGGAGGGAGATCATCTCGGCGGCCGAGCATTTCTCCATGATCCGCGCATCGCGCAACAAGGCCGGCACCACGTTCGGCAGCGCGCCCACCTTGCCGGGCCAGGTCACCATCCGCGTTCGCGTCCCTTACCGCGTGGTGGGATTGGTGGTGGGCCCGAAAGGAGCCACCATTAAGAGGATCCAACAGCAAACCAACACCTACATCATCACGCCCAGCCGGGACCGAGATCCCGTCTTCGAGATCACCGGCGCGCCGGGCAACGTGGAACGCGCGCGGGAGGAGATCGAGACCCACATCGCGGTGAGGACGGGGAAGATCTTGGAGTACAACAACGAGAACGATTTCCTGTCCAGCAGCCCCGACTCCAGCATGGAGAACCGCTACTCGGAGGCCTGGCGGGTGCACACGCCGGCGCCGGGCTGCAAGCCGCTCTCCACCTTCCGGCAGAACAGCCTGGGCTGCATCGGGGACTGCTCGGTGGACCCGGTCTACGAGACGCCGCGGCTGAACGACCAAAACGACTTCAATTACGGTTACCTCTTCCCCAACTACGGCGTCAACAAGCAAGATCTGTACTACGGGGTGCCGGAATCGGGCGCCCCGATGTGGGCCGGGCAGGAGAACACCAACCCGGTCTCGGTGCTCTTCTCCAAGCAGCAGCGCTCCAGCAGCACCGGTGCCATCCACCCCAATTCCCACCGCTCGCCGTCCTCTTCCATCCAGGAGCCCAACCTCTCCGCCCTCCCCCGGCGATCCCAGGGGGAGCCGCTCCAGGGTTTTTCCAAACTGGGGAGCACCGCCGCTGCCCGGACGTCCGTCTCCAGCAGCCGCGAGTGCATGGTGTGTTTCGAGAGCGAAGTGACGGCGGCGCTGGTGCCGTGCGGCCATAACCTCTTCTGCATGGAGTGCGCCGTGAGGATCTGCGAGAGGACTGACCCGGAGTGCCCGGTGTGCCACGCTGCAGCCACTCAGGCCATTAGAATATTTTCCTAAAGAGACAGAGCCAGGGCGGGGGGGTGGGGGTGGGAGCGTGGGGAGGAGGGGGCGTAGGATGGGGGGGGAGCCAGGAGAGAGAAACGAAGGTAATAATAATTAATAATAATAATAATAATAACGAGACCTGAAGAACAAACGAAGGAAAGGATAAATTAATTTAAAGGAGGAGAAGTAAGGAAAAAGAA
Organism: Lophura swinhoii; assembly: GCA_030408155.1. NCBI lineage: Eukaryota > Metazoa > Chordata > Aves > Galliformes > Phasianidae > Lophura > Lophura swinhoii. The sequence continues at coordinate 667,544 of CM059475.1, forward strand.
AAAAAGAAAAAAAAAAAGATTATTTTACGAGCGACGTACGTTATTTTTTACAAAAAAAAAAGCTAAAGAAAAAAGAGAAAGTGAATGATACAGTGGAAGCGAATAGCAAAGCCAGAAATCGGGGAGGGCAGAGGATGCTCCACCTGCAATGTCTTCTCTGAGGACAAAAGCTCGGAACGCACACTCGCATCTCGGAAGCAAAGCGCATTTCGGTCGGTTCCTTGGGGGTGGGATTGGGGCTCGTCAGCGTTGGCCGTTGGACGATGGAGGACGTGGGGGGGTCCCGCCGACCCTTCCCCACCACTCGAAGCCCCCACTGTCCTCCCTGTGCCACCCCTGAGGGACTCAGCTCAACCGGGAGCTCAGAAACGGAGAGAGAGGGAGAGAGAGATGAGAACAGCCGTCGGGGATTGGAAGAGAAAAAGGAAACAAACAAACAAAATAATAATAATATTTAAAAAAAAAAAAAAAAAAAAAAAAAAGAAACCACCGACCTCTGGGAACCTGTTCGAACGAGGGCACAACTGTATTACCTCAAAGATTTAAACAAAAAAACAAAAAAAAACACAAAACCACAGCAGCTAAAGAGAACTTTGATTGTTTTCCTTCTTTCTTTTCTTTTTTCTTTTTTTTTATTTGTCACTTTTCTAAAAAAAAAAAAAGCGAAAAAGAAAAAAAAGGCAAAAAAAAAAATTTTTTTTTTTTTTTTTTAATGATAAAAAATAAATAAGAGTGAGAACAGCGTCACGCCGGTGATACTGAAGAAAGGTTGGAAGGAGCTCTCGGGCCGATCCGCCTCTTCTGTTCCTCTGAGCCACCGCGGAGCGCGGCCGCCTTGCTCCTCCTCTTCCTCCTCCGCGCAGGGACGGATCCGTCCGACGGAGCCGGAGTTGCTCACAGGGTATTTCCATACACGGTGCTTTCCTTTCCCTTTCCCTGCGCCGGAACCGAAGAGAGACGATGGCGCGGGAGAGCGGCGCATCCCGACGGTAAAGCAAAAAAAAATAAACAAAACAAAACACAACGACCGAGTGCAAAACCCGGGTTTTACAGAGATATAATTTTGTTGTCGTCGTTTTTAAGCCGGACCAAAAGTTTCGTTACCCGACGCCGAGTTCGGGGAGGGGGGAATAAAAAGAAGAAAAAAAAAAAAAAAATACAAAAGTATTTCTTTATGGACCAAAACCTCTTCAGCTGTCCGTTGCGTGGATCTTCCTGAGGTTGGCCGCTTTTATATATTCTATTTTTTTCAGAACGAAACAGAAAAAAAGAAAAAAAAAAAAAAAAAAAAAAGAAAAAAAGAATTGCCTTGTTGAACATCCTTTGGTCATTTCAAGACTGCTGGTTCCGTTCGCTCCGATCCTTTGGTTGACCGTTGGGAAGTGGGGGAGGATGGGTGTCCGTGGGCTCCCACTCCGGTTCGGTGCCCAGCGATGGATGGCTGGCAGCACTGGGTTGGTTCAGCTGCTCTCCGGACACCAAAATGCCTCAGTGGTAAAGATGTGTGTTGGATTGACCCAGCAAACACCCGAACCCTCACCACCGACACCGCGTATATGTATATATAGGCACTTTGCTCAGCGAGCACCTATATGTATGTATATATCAGTGGTATCTCTCGTTTTCTCCCACCCCGTTTCCTGCCCCTCACAGATCCCAGACCCCAATTTAGAGCTGAACCAACAAGTTGCACAACTTGGATGAGACAGTTCTACAGCAAAAAAAAAAAAAAAAATTAATAATCGTCGTTATCGAAATCGCCCACGATTCTTTTCTTTCCCTTGGGTTTCAGGAGACTTTCATTCCATCGTAACGATGTTCCTGGGAACGTTCCCTCTTCTGCTCAGTTTCGCCCTCTGGATGTGGGTGGATGGGCACCAAGTGGTTTACCTCCACCTTTTGGCATCAGTGGTAAAATTATGACCGTAGACGGCGAGAGGTGGACGGAGGGGTGGGCTCTGTTCCTGGGTTCTGCAGTGGATGCTGATATTATGGAAAAAAAGAAAAGAAATGCTGTGCTGAAGGGATGCTGTCAGGTCGGATGTGTGCTCGCCTCCTCCCCAGAGCTTTCAGAACCCTTTGGTTCCCCACGTGCTGCGCTGTGTGCCCGGAGCAGATCGGGATGTGAACATGTGCTGGGGTGGGCACAGCCTTGGCCACGTTCTTCCTAAACCTGGTTCTTGTTCCAAGTCTGGCTTTGGTTTAGTCCCCACAAGGGGGTTTTGGACACTTGGGGGCATTATGGTGCTCTGAGCCCTCCGCGCCAGCACCTGCATTGCATCTGTGCCCCCGGGTTGTTTTGGAGCCCATTGGTTGCATTGAAGCCCCATGGTTGCGTCGGAGCCCCAGTGGTTGTGTCAGAGCTCCATGGTTGCATTGAAGTCTAATGGTTTGTTGGAGCCCCATGGTTGCATTGGAACCCATGGTTGCATTGGAGCCCCAATGATTGCATTGGAGCTCCAATGGTTTCATCAGAGCTCCATGGTTGCATTGAAGTCTAATGGTTTGTTGGAGCCCCGTGGTTGCATTGGAGCCCCAATGATTGCCTTGGAGCTCCAGTTGTGTTGGAGCCCCAGTGGTTTCATCAGAGCTCCATAGATGCGGTGGAGTCTCATGGTTCATTGGAGCCTCATGGTTGCATTGGAGCCCATGGTTTGTTGGAGCCCCATGGTTGCATTGGAACCTGGTGATTGCGTTGGAGCCCCAATGGTTGTGTCAGAGCTCCATGGTTGCATTGAAGTCTAATGGTTTATTGGAGCTCCATGGTTGCATTGGAGCCCATGCTTTGTTGGAGCCCCATGGTTGCACTGGAGCCTGGTGATCGCGTTGGAGCTCCAATGGTTTCATCAGAGCTCCATGCATTGAAGTCTAATGGTTTGTTGGAGCCCCATGGTTGCAATGGAGCCCCAATGATTGCTTGCAGCCTCAATTGTTGCATTGGAGCCTGATGATTGTGTTGGAGCCCCAATGGTTTAATCAGAGCTCCACAGTTGCGTTGAAGTCTCATGGTTCATTGAAGCCCGTGGTTGTGCTGGAGCTCAAATGATTGCGTTGCAGCTCCAATTGTTGCATTGGAGCCTGATGATTGCGTTGGAGCTCCAGTGGTTTCATCAGAGCTCCATAGTTGCGTTGAAGTCTCGTGGTTTGCTGGAGCCCCATGGTTGCATTGGCGCTCCAATGATTGCGTTGGAGCTCCAGTTGTTGCATTGGGGCCTGATGGTTGTGTTGGAGCCCCAATAGTTTCATCAGAGCTCCACAGTTGCATTGAAGTCTCACGGTTCATTGGAGCCCCATGGTTGCGTTGGAGCCCATGCTTTGTTGGAGCCGCATGGTTGCACTGGAGCTCCAAGGGTTGTGTTGAAGCCCAGTGGTTGTGTTGGAGTTCAGTGGTTGCATTCGAGCCCCAGTGGTTGTGCTGGAGCCCAGGAGCACGTTGAAGCCCAATGGTTGCAAAGAAGCTCAGTGGTTGCATTGGAGCTGCACGTTGTGCCACGTTCTCCTGCTGATGGGAATAGAGTGGTTGGGCTGTGGGGCTCCAGCCACCGTTCCGAGGGGCGTTCGGACCTGTTCTCTTTGGTACCGGAGGGGCTGGAGCAGGAAAATGTGATGATGGCTTAAGTGCTTCCCCGGCCGAGCACCCGGAGGCCGCGTTGTTAGTTGAGTGACTATAGTCGTTATTGGCTGAGTGAAGTCTGTTCGTGGTAATGTGAGCAAGTTTTTGGTCAATGTCTTTCTTTGATGCCAGGTTGTGAAGAGGTGGGTGGGAGTGGGGAGGGGGGAAGGAGAGATCTGGGGCGGGGGGGACCCGTGCTAGCACTGACCCTGGGGAATGGGGCGGGGGGAGGTGAGGGGCTCCTCGGCTGCTCCTTTTATCTCCCCCCTTCCCCTAGCAAGCAAAAGCGATGTAAAAGCCTCCTGCATGCTGGAAAAAAAAATAAATGGTAGAGAAAAGGAAAAAAAAAAAAGAAAAAAAAAAAGAAAAAAAAAAGAAAAAGACTTTTCTTAAAAAAAAAAAAATTAAAATTAAAATGTAATAATAAAATAAAATACGTAAAGGAATGAGGACCCAAACAAACATCCACGCTTGCTGGTGGGAACCGGGGGCTCCGTCTGTCCCGGGGGGGTTCCTGCTCGAGTCTCCGAGTTGGCCTTGAATAAAACCTTCAGTTCCAATAACCTTTATATATATATATATATATGCATATCTATATACATATACATATATATCGAAAGAAAGCTTGATGTAGCAGCTCTAGTTTGAAACGAATAGAAGTCGTTGGGCCCCCAGTTTTGTGTTGGGTTCTCCCGTGTCCCCACCCCCTCTCCCCCCCCCCCCAGCCCCTCACCTCCACCCCCTCCCTCTTTTCGATGTAGCAGCTGTGCAGGAAAGGAATCCAGGCGCTGTAGTGCACCGCAATACCTCTGACCCCGGGGGTGGGGGGGAGGGGAGGGGAGGGGACACCCCAATTGCGGGGGCTTCGACAACAAAATTTGCCTAATTTTTTTTTTTTTTTTTTGGTCTTTTTTTTTTTTTTTAATATATGTATATATATATATATATATATCGAAAAAAAAAATTAAAAAAAATCTCAAAAAAAAAAAAAAAAGAAGAAGAAGAAGGATTAAAAAAAAAAAAAAAAAAAAAAAAATTGCCCATGACCTTAATGAAGCATCTGCTCTGAGTTGGATCTTCGCGGAGAGGCGAGGCGGCGGCAGCTCGCTGGGCTCTGTTCACCAGCAATAACGTTCCCACGAGCTCAGCCCTCTGTTGCCCCATCCCCAGGGCGCTGGGGGTCCCGGTGGTGGCAATGGGTGCTGGAGGGGAGGGGGGGTTGGGGGTTGGATTTGGATTTGGGGTGGGGAGGCTCATCCTGCCCGCGATGATCCGGGTGATGGGAATGGGTGGAGAGGGCTGGGATGGTGACGGGGGGGTCCGGGGGGGTCCCACGCCGTCGCGTCGTCGCCATCCGTGTGAACCGTAGAGTCGTGCGTGTCACAATGCATAGCAAAAAGAGAACCAAAATTGGATTTATACGTAACGGGGAGATCCGATAAGGACGATCTCCCCCCCCTCCCCTCTTTTCCCCCCCTCCCCCCCTACCCCAGCTCCCAGACGTATTTTTCAGCTCGGAGGGGTATCCGTGATTTTTTTTTTTTTTTTTTTTTTCTCTTTTCTTCCTTTCTGAACAAAGAAAATCTCCGTACGTCCAAAGGCTCAGACTGTTATATCCATGGACCGGAACGCTCCGCCGCCGCTTCGGTGTCCGAAAGGGTTTATTTTGGTGTTTTTTAAAGAGAGGGAGAGAGAGGAGGGAAAAAAAAAATAAAAATAAAATAATAATAAAAAAAAATAATAATAATAAGATGAAGATTTTAAAAAAATTAGAACATTTCTTTATAATTTAATATTCTATTTTAATAAAGGCATTTATTACGTGTAAATGTAGCAAGGAACTGGGCTCATAAAAATACTTTTTATTAGGTAATTTATTATGAGAAAAGAAAAAAAAAAAAAAAGGATATTTTATTTTATGATAAAGTGATCCTTAAAAGTTTAGAAGGTTTAGAATATATGTAGGTTAAAAAAAAAAAATAAAATAAAATAATAATAATAATACGTTTGTATCCAGAGTATCGCTTACAAAGTGTTTTTAATATATGTTTCCTTTTGGTTGTGTGCGTGTGTGTGTCGCGGTGATGGTGACGGTGCAGACAGAGCCCTTTCCAGGAGTCATCGACACCCGTGGATGTGTCGGAGGGATCCAAAAGAAAGAAATGAAAAAGGTCATTCCCAACCGCAGGAGCGAAACCGCCGTTTTGGGGAGAAAAAGGGTTGTTTTTTCTTTTCTTTTCTTTTTTTGTGGAGGAGAGCAAAACAAAAGAAGAGCTCTTTGTTTTTGGTTTTTTTTTTTGCCACCTCCACTGCGACTTCAGCCCCCGCGGCCGCTTCTGCTCTTTGCCTTTCAGAGAAGGATAGGATACGAAAAGGTGATTTCTTTTTTTTTTTTCTTTCCGTTTGTTTTGAACCAAAAAAGAAAAAAAAAAAAAAAAAGGAAAAAAAAAAAAAAAAAGGAGGAGGGAAAAAAAAGAGAAAGTTTTGAGTTGATGGGTATTAAAAAAAAAAAAGTTAATAATAATAATAAGAAGAAGAATAAACGCTCAAATTTATTTCATATAATCTTAGAGTAAAGAGTGAAATGAAATTAACTAGTTGGAATAGTAGATGTTATCCATATTGTTTAATCTATGGTAGATCCGAGCGGTCCCGGGCAGAGCAGAATGTAACAGAACCCACTGATGAGATCACGTCGCGCTGCGCCGGGAGCTCCGTCCTTTTTGCTTTGTTTGGGGTTTTTTTTGGTGCTGTTTTTCGGAGCGCATTGAGGGACCGTTACCTTCCCACAAACCCTGAGGTTATTCTTATAGAGGGGGAAAAAATATTAATAATTAATAATGGGATCTAGTCGTATGTATTTTTTTAATAAGATGCATTTTGCGTTGATGGCGGTCTTCTTTTTGTTGTTTTTGTTGTCGTTGTTGGTTTTTTTTTTTTTAAGAAAAAAATCGGAGGATTTGGCTTGTTGCTGAGCAGAAATGAGAAGGTTTGAGGCCATTCTTTGTTGCCTTATTCCCACCTCCAGCCCTGAGCAGCAGAGCTTTCAGTGGAACATTCTGAGTGGGAGTTCCTTTACCATTCCATCCATGTGCTCTGCAGTGCCGCCGGGTCCTCCGGGGTGTTGGGAATTGTTTGGGTTGGATGAAACTCTAAGATCATCCATTCCAACCCCAACTCGTCACCACCGTGCCCATGTGTTGAATCACTGAAGTTGGAGGAGACCTGTAAGGTCATCAGGTTGAGTCATTGAGGTTGGAGGAGACCTGTAGGGTCATCAAGTCTGACCAACCCATCCCCACTGTGCCCACAGGTTGAGTCACTGAGGTTGGAGGAGACCTGTAGGGTCATCAAGCCCAACCAACCCATCCCCATCTCTGTGCCCACTCGTGGGATCACAGCACCATAGAGGGCAGTCTTAGAGGTCTCCTCCAAACCTTAATGATTCTAGGACTTAATGACTTAATGACTCCTAGGAGTCACGGTGGCCATGGCGTGGGGTCAGACTGGATGAGCTTGGAGGTCTTTTCCAACAAATCCAACCATCCACCTACTGCCAGTATCGCCCATTGCGCCGTGTCCAGTTGGAAGGGTCTGACTGGAAGGCTCCGTCTAATGGGAAGAACCGTTGGGTGCAGTTGGTCCCCTCGGAGTCATCGAGTCATAAAATCCTTTGGGTCTGAAGGGACCCTTAGAGGTCACCTTGTCCGACTCACAGAGTTGGATGTGGGCCACGCGTCGGCATCCCACCCCGTGCTTGGGGGTGAGTTAGGGCGAGTTCGTTCCCTTCGCTTTTGGGGTTTGGATTTATGGCATTGTGGGTTTTGGATTTATGGCATTGGGGTCACGTTGTGGGGAAGGGCCTCCGAACCTTCTCGGTGTGTGTCTTCGGGGCTGTGTTCCGCCACACTGCGCTCTGTGTAATGCCGCACCCATGCCTGCTGTCATCCTGTGGTTCAGGGGGAGCACACCCGGTGTCATCCCGTGGTTCTGGGGGGGTCACACCCGGTGTCATCCCGTGGTTCGGGGGGGTCACACCGGCCCGGTGCTCACCTCTTGCCCCGGTGCTCACCTCTTGCCCCGATCCATTGCGTCATGGCGCGGCGGGCGCTGTCCCCCATTTCAGGAGGTTCCCTTCTTTCCCCCCCCGGGGGTCTCAAAGTTTTCCCCAACCGCTGTCATCGTCGGGGGTGGGGGGGGCGGGGGGGGGGGGACGGGGCGGCCGCTCCCAGCACTCAGCAAAGCCATGCAGTAGGGTTAGGGCAGGAAACGAAGGCGCTTCTCCTTCGGTTTCTGCAGATAGCACTGTGAATTGGACACCCCTCGCTGCGCCCGCCCTGCCACCCCCCTCTCCTCCCCCCCCCGGGGCAGCGAGCGGCCTGTTTCCTCTTTTCCTTTTCATTTTACCTCATTTTGGGTTGTTTTTTAATTTTGTTGTTGGTTTTTTTTTTGGGGGGGGGGGGGAGGGGACGGGGTTTGATACTTGAAGAAAAGCCAGTGCTTGACATTGGGCAGCAGTGCGCTGGGCCGGAGGGCGGATGCACTTCATGGGTATTTGGGTACAAATGGGGGGGGGTCGCATCCTTCAGGAGCCACATTGCACAGTGAAGGACACCCCCAGGAGAGTGACGCTGATGGGAAATCTGGAGTCATCCCATTGGATTGGGGGGAAGAAAGAAAATCACTCCAGTGGTGGCACCAGGTCTTTGGGTGGCTGATGGCAGAATGCAGCCCGCTCTGTGGCAGTGCTTCTGGGCCACCGTCCCGCTCCTGTGCCACCTTCCTTCTGCATCACCTGTGCCACCTTCCTTCCATGCCACCCCCTGTGCCGCCATCTTTCAGTATCACCTCCTGTCCCACCTTCCTTCCATGCCACCCCCTGTGCTGCCGTCCTTCCACGTCACAGCAGTTCTGTGCCACCGTGCTTAGGAGCAGGCAGAGCGTGGTGGATGGGGGAGGTTGCGGCCCTTTAGCCGTAGGACCACCAGCATTCCTTTTTCCTCTTTCCTCATGAATTCTGCTCAAGAATCATTAAAAAAGGGGGAAAGTAAACCCAAAAACCCAACCACGGTAGGGTCAGCGCCCACCCCGTGGCGTTGTGCATCCGCTCTCCGGTGGCTCCGCACGCCCTCCTGCCCCACGGTGCTGCCCCTCCGCTCACAACCCATTCCTCGTTACCTTGGGTTGTGTTTTCCTTATTTTATTTTATTTTATTTTTAATTACCGTTTCTTTTAACGTCATAGGAAGCCTGTAGTCGGGATTGTTACTATTGGAAACCGATCGCGCGTTCCATCCAGGTATTCCCATCTCTCTGGCATTACGCAAAAAAATAAAGGCCTGAGAGGGGTATAACCGAAGCTAGAAGTAGAGGTAGGCTCGTTGTCTGAGTTTTGAGGCATATAGTATAAGGGGAGAAGGAAAAAAAAAAAAAAAATTAATAATAATAATTAAAAAAAAAAAATTAAAATAATGATGTTGCACAACTTGTAGAAAACAAAGAAGGGAAAGGGTTAATGTATTAAATGTGCTAAAATTACATTAAGAACTTAATTTTATTAAAGTATTATTACTTAAGAAAGTCGGCGTCTGCTCTCGTCTGTCTGTCTGTCTGTCTGTCTGTTTTTGGGGGGGGGTTCTGTCTGCTTCCTGCCCTGGGTGCCACAGCCACGCTGCTCTGCTCTTCCTCCCACCCTCCTCCTCCTCGTGCCCTGCTCCTATGTGGGCACGGAGCTGATGTGATGCCTGTGCTCTAACGAGGACCATAATGACCAGAAAGAGCCTCCAGAAAAACGGACCAGCAGGAGGAACCTCGAGGACCGTAACGACCAGCAGGAGTCTCCATAACCGTAACGACCAGGACCGTAAAAACCAGCGGGAGTCTCCAGGACTGTAACAACTAGGAGGAGTCTCCAGAAGCACAATGAGCAGGACCGTAACGACCAGCAGGAGTCACCAGGATTGTAATGACCTGAAGGGATGTCCAGGACCGTAATGACCAGCAGGAACCTCCAGGACCGTAACGACCAGCAGGATCCCCCAGGACCATGATGACCTGAAAGAGCCTCCAGGACCGTAACGACCAGGACCATAATGACCAGCAGGAGCTTCCAGGACCATGATGACCTGAAAGAGCCTCCAGGACCATAATGACCAGGACCATAATGACCAGCAGGAGCTTCCAGGACCAGACTGACCAGAACCGTGATGACCAGCAGGAGTGAGTCTCCAGGACCATAACGACCAGCAGGAACCCCCACACTAACTTCACATTGGGCTTCGTCCCTCATTCCCACGTCACCCACTTCATCCCCAGGTGACACCCAGCCCAGATGTCAGCAGGGACAGAGTGTCCCAACTCCCCCTACTCACGGCCCACAATGGGGATGCACTCCTGGGTCCCCCCTGCCCCCGCTACAGCCCCCCCTGGTGGGGAGGAAACCCAGCAAGTGGTTCCATCCAGGTGTTCCCATCTCTCTGGTTCCTTTATAGGGACTGCTGGAACTGCTGTGACTGTGGCAGAGGGACACAAGGACATGGGGGTGACATGGGGCACGGGGGGGTGACATGGGGGGTGATGCGGCCCAAACCCCAGCAGGAGGGTGTAGATCCCACATAAACACAGGGATGTTTTTCCCGTCCCTTTTGTGTAGGTCCTACGTAAACGCAGGGACAAAATAGAGATGTTTCTCCCCTCCCTTAGTGTAAGTCCTACATAAACGCAGGGAATGAGGAAGAGATGCTCTCCTGTTCTCTTTTGTGCAGGTCCTACATAAATATGGATACAAAATAGGGATGCTCCTCTCTTCCCTTGCTGCAGGTCCTACATAAGCACAGAGACAAAGTAGGGATACTTCTCCCCTCCTTTTGTGTGGGTCCTACATAAATACGAGTACAAAATAGGGATGCTTCTCCCTTCCCTTGGTGTAGGTCCTACATAAACACAAGGACAGAACAGGGATGCTTCTCCCTTCCTTCGCTGCAGGTCCTACATAAACACGGGGAGGAAGGCAGCACACAGCAGCGTCCCGCAGTGTCGGTGTGGAAGGTGCTGAGCAGAGGCTCAGATGCTCTGACAGCACTGCGTCTGGTGGCCGTCCTGCGTGGGCAGCACCTGGATGGGCTCCACGGAGCTGCTGGGGCCGAGCTGCGCCTCGGGCTGCGCCGCGATCTGCCGCTGTGCCGCGCTGCGATAGATCTCTGCCGGCAAAGGGAGGGGGAACAGCAGCACTGCTTAAATGTCTGATTCCCAGCGAGGGGTCTGCCAGACCCACAGTGTGCAGCTCGGGGCTGGGGTTGGGTTAGGTTGAGGTTGTATTGGGGTTGGGTTGGGGTTGGGTTAGATTGAGGTTGGGATTAGGTTGAGGTTGGGTTGGGGTTGGGTTAGACTGAGGTTGGATTGAGGTTGGGTTGGGTTGGGTTAGGTTGGGGTTGGAGTTGTGTTAGGTTGAGGTTGGGTTAGGTTGAGGTTGGGTTGGGTTGAGGTTGGGTTGGGATTGGGGTTGGGTTGGGGTTGGGTTGGGATTGGGGTTGGGTTGGGGTTGGGTTAGGTTGAGGTTGGGTTGGGGTTGGAGTTGGGTTGAGATTGGGTTGAGGTTGGTTGAGATTGAGGTTGGGTTGGGGTTGGGTTGGGTTGAGGTTGGGTTGGGGTTGAGGTTGGGGTTGGTTTGGGGTTGGGGTTGGGTTGGGTTGGGGTTGGGTTAGGTTGAGGTTGGGTTGGGGTTGGGTTGGGTTGGGTTGGGGTTGGGTTAGGTTGAGGTTGGGTTGGGGTTGGGTTGGGTTGAGGTTGGGTTGGGGTTGAGGTTGGGGTTGGTTTGGGGTTGGGGTTGGGTTGGGTTGGGGTTGGCTTAGGTTGGGGTAGAGGCTGGGTTGGGGTTGGGTTAGGTTGAGGTTGGGATTGGGGTTGGAGTTAGGTTGAGGTTGGTTGGGATTGAGGTTGGGTTGGGGTTGGGTTGGGTTGAGGTTGGATTGGGGTTGAGGTTGGGGTTGGGTTGAGGATGGGCTTGGGTTAGGTTGAGGTTGGGTTGGGGTTGGGTTGGGGTTGGGTTGGGGTTGGGTTGGGGTTGGGTTAGGTTGAGTTTGGGGTTGAAGTTGGGTTGGGGTTATAATTTGGTTTGGGGCTGGGTTAGGGTAGGGTAGAGGTTGGGGTTGGGGTTAAGATTGGGTTTGGGATTAGAATTAGGTTATGGGTTGGGGTTGAGATTAGGTTAGGGTTTAAGGTTAGAGTTGGGGTGAGGTTTGGATTGGATGAGGGTTGGGTTTATGATTGGGTTTGGGGTTAGATTTAGGTTAGAGTAGGAGTTGGGTTAGGGTTAGAATTAGATTGGGGGAGGAGTTAGGGTTAGGGTTGGATTTGAGGTTAGAATTAGGTTAGGATTGGGTTTGGGGTTGGGTTTGGCGTTAGAGTTAGATTAGGTTTGGGATTAAGTTAAGGTAAGGGATTGGGGTGAGGGTTGTGTTGGGGTTAGAGTTAGTTTAGGGCAGAGTTTGGGGTTAGGGTTGGGTTTGGAGTTAGAGTTAGGTTAGGATTGGGATTGGGGTTAGAGTTAGGTTACGGTAGGGTCTAGGGCTGGGTTTGGGGTTACAGTTAGGGTAGGGGTTGGAGTTGGGGTTAGAGTTAGGTTGGGGAGGGGTTGGTGTTAGGGTTGGGTTTGGGGTGAGAGTTAGGGCAGGGCAGGGGTTGGAGTTCCCATAGCATTATTGTTGGGATTGAGAGTAGGGTTAGGTTTAAGGTTAGGGTTCAGGCTCGGGCTGGGATTCAGGTTGAGGTTAAGGTTGGGATTAGGGTTATTGTTGGGTTTGAGGTTGGAGTTAGGTTTAGGATTAAAGATTGAGTTGGGGTTAGAGTTGGGGCTGGGGTTAGGTTTGGGGTTAAGGTTGGGGTTAGGATTAGGGTTGGGATTAAGGTTGGGCTTGGGTTGGAGTTTGGTTAAGGATTATTGTTAGGATTAAGGTTGAGCCCACATCTCCCCATGGCAGCGTGCAGGACCCAACCCCACAGCTCACAGAATGGATTCTGGGGGGACACAACCCCAAACCCACCTCACCCCCCCCATCCTTACCGGAGAGGATGTTGTGGAATGCCATCTCCACGTTGGTGGAGTCCAGAGCCGACGTCTCAAGGAAGGAGAGCCCATTCTTCTCTGCAACAACGGGGAGAGCTCATGGGGGGCAACCATGGAAGGGCTGAGGTTGGAGGGCACCTTAAAGCCCACCAGAGCTCAAGCGGTGCAACCATGGAAGGGCTGAGGTTGGAAGGCACCTTAAAGCCCACCAGAGCTCATGGGGGGCAACCATGGAAGGGCTGAGGTTGGAGGGCACCTTAAAGCCCACCAGAGCTCAAGCGGTGCAACCATGGAAGGGCTGAGGTTGGAGGGCACCTTACAGCCCACCAGAGCTCATGGGGTGCAACCATGGAAGGGCTGAGGTTGGAAGGCACCTTAAAGCCCACCAGAGCTCATGGGGGGCAACCATGGAAGGGCTGAGGTTGGAAGGCACCTTAAAGCCCACCCAGCTCCAAGGTGAGCTGATTGTTCCCCAAAGATCAGGCCGCCCATCACCCCATCCAACTCAATGACAGCACTGCCACACGTGCTGGGATCAATGGGGAGATGAATTTACAGAATCACAGAACTGCCAGGGTTGGAAGGGACCTCAAGGATCATGAATCTCCAATCCCCCGCCACATGCAGGACCACCAACCTTCCCACCTAATGCCAGCCCAGGCTGCCCAGGGCCCCATCCAGCCTGGCCTTGAACACCTCCAGGGATGGACGGGGCATCCACAGCCTCTCTGGGCAGCTGTTCCAGCACCTCACCGCTCTCTCTGTAAAGAATTTCCCTTTGACGTCCAACCTCAATCTCCCCTCCCTCAACTTAAAACCATTTCTCCTCGTCCTGCTGTCATCTCCCCTTTCAAAGAATTGATTCCCCTCCTGTCTGTAGGCTCCCTTTAGGTACTGCAGGCTGCAATGATTCACCCCGCAGCCTTCTTTTCTCCATGCTGAACAAGCCCAGCTCCCTCAGCCTGTCTTTATAGGGGAGGTGCTGCAGCCCTCTGATCATCTCTGTGGCTCCTCTGGACCCTCTCCAACAGCTCCCTGTCTTTCTTGTCCTGGGGGCTCCACACTTGGGCGCAGTGCTGCAGATGGGGCCTCACAGGAGCAGAGCAGAGGGGAACAATCACCTCCCTGTCCCTGCTGGCCACCCCTCTTTTTACCTGCAAAGCTCCGGGCCTCGTCGGCGGGCACGGCGCGCAGGTGGCGCAGGTCGCTCTTATTGCCCACCAACATGATGACGATGTTGGCGTCGGCGTGGTCCTGCAGCTCCGTCAGCCAGCGCTCGGCGTTCTCATACGTCAGATACTTGGCGATGTCGTACACCAGCAGCGCTCCCACCGCCCCGCGGTAGTACCTGGGGGGCGGCGATGGGGCGGAGGGGGGGGGTCAGAGCCCAGGTTATGGGGCGCGGGAGCGGGGCGGGGGGACACTCACGCGGAGGTGATGGCGCGGTACCGCTCCTGCCCGGCCGTGTCCCAGATCTGTGCCTTCACCGTCTTGTTGTCCACCTGGATGCTCCGGGTGGCGAACTCCACCCCGATGGTGCTCTTGCTCTCCAGGTTGAACTCGTTGCGGGTGAAGCGGGACAGCAGGTTGCTCTTCCCCACGCCGGAGTCCCCGATGAGCACCACTGGGGTGTAAGGAGTGCAGCGTCAGTCCCCCCCCAGAGCATCGCCATCCAACTTGAGTGGGGAACCACCAGAGCCCAACACGAGTGGGGACACATCAACCAGCAGGGTGGGTTATTGGGATCAGCCCAACAAGGGGCTCCAGGGGGGAACCCCATTAACACAGCGGGGGGCTTCAGGTGGGAATCCTATTCACACAGCAGGGGGCTCCAGGTGGGAACCCCATAAACACAGCAGGGGTCTTCAGGTGGGAACCCCATAAACACAGCAGGGGGCTCCAGGTGGGAACCCCATTAACACAGTGGGGAGACTCCAGATGGGAAACCTATTAACACAACACTGTAAGGAGCGCAGCGTCAGTCCCCCCCCCAGAGCATCGCCATCCACAGCCCAACTTGAGTGGGGAACCACCAGAACCCAACACAAGTGGGGACCCATCAACCATCAGGGTGGGTTATTGGGATCAGCCCAACAAGGGGCTCCAGGGGGAACCCCATTAACACAGCGTGGGGCTCCAGGTGGAAACCCCATAAACACAGCAGGGTCTTCAGGTGGGAACCCCATAAACACAGCAGGGGGGCTCCAGGTGGGAACCCCATTAATACAGCAGGGGGACTCCGGGGGGGAACCCTATTAACACCACTGGGGTTTCAGGTGGGAACCCTATTAACACAGCACCACTGGGGTGTAAGGAGCACAGTGTCAGTCCCTCCCCAAATCATCGCCATCCACAGCCCAACTTGAGTGGGGAACCACCAGAACCCAACACGAGTGGGGACCCATCAACCAGCAGGGTGGGTTATTGGGATCAGCCCAACAAGGGGCTCCAGGGGGGAACCCCATAAGCACAGCGGGGGGCTTCGAGGGGGAATCCCATAAACACAGCAGGGACTTCAGGTGGGAACCCCATAAACACAGCAGGGGTCTTCAGGGGGGAACCCCATTAACACAGCAGAGGGCTTCAGGTGGGAACCCCATTAACACAGCAGGGGGCTCCAGGTAGGAACCCTATTAACACAGCATCACTGGGGTGTAAGGAGTGCAGCATCAGTTCCCCCCCAAAGCATCACCATCCACAGCCCAACACGAGTGGGGACCCATCAACCAGCAGGGTGGGTTATTGGGATCAGCCCAACAAGGGGCTCCAGGGGGAACCCCATTAACACAGCGTGGGGTTCCAGGTGGGAACCCCATAAACACAGCAGGGGGCTCCAGCCCATCTCTAGCCCCGAGGGCACCCAACCGAGGACCCAAATTCCGGTCCGGATGCACCACCCTGAGCCGTAAGTCCCGGGGTGTGGGCCAGAGGTGAGCGCATTGTCGGCACCGTTCCCGTAGAATGTGGCAAAACAGGTTCTGGGACATTGCTCGTGTTCCTCCCCTATCGAGTTTGTCGAGTTGGTGACTCACCGGGTTTTTGATTTTATTTACTTTTCATTCCCCAACTGCCTGCGTCATTCGTCCTCCAACACCCAGATGCAATCGAGCCGGGATGGGAGGGGGGGTTTCACCAGGAGTGACCCACAGCCCCCGCTCGCCACAGCGGGGCCGAGCAGCCCCCCCCCCCAGCACGGGGACAGCGGGGAAACGGAATTCAGTGAGCAGCAGAAGGCACTGAAAGCTGTGGGGCGTTCGGGGAGACCCCCAGAGCGGCCCTGGATAGGATGCCCCTCGGCAGGAGGAGCTGACTCATAGTGGGGAGGGGTCAACCCCGGTTGGTGCTGCTTGGAGGGGGGGAGGGGTTTGTTGGCTGCCCCCTGCCCCGATCCTGCTGCGAGCACCCCCGGTGCTGCCCCATGGGGAGTCCCATCCCCATCTCCATCCCCAACCCAACTCAACCCCATCCCCATCCCCAATCCCATCTCCATTTCCATCCCCAATCCAACCCAACTCAACCCCATCCCCAATCCCATCTCCATCTCCATCCCCAATCCACAACCCCATCCCCAACCCAACCCAACTCAACTCCATCCCCAACCCCATCTCCATCTCCATCTCCATCCCCAACCCCAACCCCATCCCCGTGCCCAAATCGAACTCCGACCCCAATCCAGACCCCATCCCCATCCCCATCCCCATCCCAGTGTCCAAACTCCAACTCCAACTCCAACCTCAACCCCTTCCCCAACCCCACCCCCGTCCCCCCACACACCCTTGAAGAGGAAGTCGTACTCCTCATCCTTGCCCCGCATCCTGCACAGTGCGGCGGCCGCACTGGGAACGGTGGCGATTTCCGCCCCGCTCCGCCCCGGGGGGCAGCCCCGCGCTCCCATTGGTCCCGCAGCTCTCTTTCCTCCGCAGCCATTGGCTGTCGGTGCCGCCCGTCACCGCCCAGGTGCTCACCTGGGGGCAGGTGTGTGGGGGGGTGCGAGGTGGGAATGGGACGAGATGGAGTGGGGAGGAATGGGATGGGAACAGGGATTGGAATGGGGAAGGGAGGGGGATGCGATTAGATGGAGTGGAATGGCGTGGAAGGGAATGGGATGGGAACAGGGATTGGAATGGGGGTGGGAGGGGAGTGGGGAGGGGATACAATGGGGTGGGGATGGGATAGGAACAGGAATTAAAATAGGGATGGGGATAGGAATAAAGTTAGGGAAAGGGATGGGATAAGATGGAGTTGAATAGAGTCAAAGGGAATGGGATGGGAACAAGAACTGGAATGGGGATGGTAGTAGGGAAGGGATAAGAATAGGGATGGGAGTACAGATGGGGCTGGAGATAAGATTGAGGTGTGAATAGGGATGGAGATGGGATGGAATGGGGATGGGAACAGGGTTTGGGATACGGATGGGATGGGAATACAGACAGGCTGCATGGGGGAAGGAACGCATGTGGGGCTGGGCCGTGAGCCCAGGTGGGGTACTGGGGACGAGGCCACGAGCAGTCAGCAATCCCAGCCCAGCACAGCTGCCTTTCAGTCCTTTAATGGCTGTGCCGGGCACCGAGCTGTGCCGGGTGAGCAGAGGGACCGCGGGCTGCGTTCTGCTGTCGGACGGGCCCACGACACACTGAGATGGGGACAAAGGTGCGTAGGGTGGGCACAGCTGCTTCCCCCGTCAGGGTTCTTTCTTAGGGCCCCGTCGGGCTCGGGATACAGCGACCCCCGAGCGGTTCCCAGCGGGGATGGAGAGCGGCGGGGATGGGCGCATCCGTGGTGCAACGGCACAACGGCAGCAGCTCCCGCAGCCGCGCGGCCCCGCGGAGAAGCAGCGGTGGCATTCAGCGCATCTGCGCCGCGGGGACGGACCGACACCGCGCAGAGCTGCGGCGGTGCTTCGCGCTGCTCACGGCAGAGCACGGCCGAGCTCCGGGCTGCCGCCGCGCCGGGATAACGGGCGGCACGGCGGGTCGGTCGCCACCCAGCTGTGCCGGCGGCTACGAGCCCCGGGACGAGCTCAGATGGCCACGCAGCACGGCCGCTTCTCTGCCTGCGCTGCGGCCGCGCCGTCGGGGCTCTCGCTGCCGAGTGACACTGTGCTGCTTTGGCTGCTCCTCTGCTTCTGCTTCTGAACTTTACTGAAGATCTCTGCGGAAACACAAAGCGGGGCCGGAGCCGCGTCTGAGTGGGGCACCGGCACGGCTCGGTGCTCGGCAGGCGCAGCGCTGGGGGTCCACTTCCCCTCTGCGCAGAGGGACGACGTGGGGGATGGCGACCGCTGTGCGTGGGGAAGCTGTTCTCCCTCCGGTTGCATCCCTACGGCCGAGGCGAGGGGACGGGGAGCGCCCTGCAACTTCCCCTGCTTCCCTCGGCTTCTCTCTGGCCCCGCGGGGATCAGGGCTGGAAGCTCGTGGCACAGCATAGCACAGGATGGCACAGCTCAACAGGGTACAGTACAGAACGTCAAAGCGTGGCACAGCACAGCATCGCTCAACTCAGCACAGCACAGCATCGCAGCATGGCACACTAAGGCACAGCTCAGAATGGCACAGCATGGCGTGACATGGCACAGCACAGCGTGGCACAGCACAGCATGTCAAAGCACGGCATGGCACAGCTTGGCACAGCATGGCACAGCACAGCATGTCAAAGCACGGCATGGCACAGCTTGGCACAGCATGGCACAGCACAGCATGTCAAAGCACGGCATGGCACAGCTTGGCACAGCATGGCACAGCATGGCACAGCACAGCACGGCATAGCATGGCACGGCACAGCACGGCATGGCACAGCACAGCATGGCACAGCATGGCACAACACAGCATGGCACGGCACAGCATGGCACGGCACAGCAGCGCACCCTGAGGTGCCCTTGCCCTACATTTCCATTCCTGGGGAGATGCTCCCAGCTGAGCATTGCCCCCCTCTGCCCCACATCCCTGCGGGTTGCTCCGCAGAGCGCTGGAGACACTGAGTCAGGAGCTCCTGTGCCACATCCGGACCGAGACCATGGATTACAGGGGGAGAAGGCGCCTGTGGTGCTGCCTGGGGCCCCGGCAATGAAACCAGAGCGGAACGCCCAGCACAAAGAGCCGGAAACCCAACCAGCCAGAAAGACAACACTGAAACCGGGCAGGGAGCTCAGGTGGGGCAGGGTGGAGGAGAGGCGGGGAGCATCCCCAGCACCCACCCTTCAGGACGGTCTCAAACGCCTGCTCGACGTTGGTGGAGTCCAGCGCCGACGTCTCAATGAAGAGCAGTCCGTTGTTCTCTGCAAGGACAGCGGTCCCCGAGACCCTGCAGACCCCGCTGGGTTCCCTTTGGGGTCCCCAGGTCGGGGTGGCACAACGCCGTACCTGCAAACATTTTCGCCTCCTCTGTGGGCACCTCCCGTGCCTGCGCCAGGTCGCTCTTGTTGCCCACCAGCATGACCACGATGCTGGCCTCGGCGTGGTCATAGAGCTCCTTCAGCCAGCGCTCCACCACGTCGTACGTCTGGTGCTTGGTGATGTCAAAGACGACCAGAGCACCCACAGCCCCACGGTAGTACCTGGGGGAGCAGCCCATCTTTGCCCCGTGCTCCAGGCAGCCTTGGAGCATCCTGACAGGGATGTGAGCATGGGGAATCCATCCATGGGGCATCCACTGGGACATGCATCCATAGGGCATTCATTCATCCATAGGGCACCCAGCCATGGGGTACTCAATGGGGCACCTATCTATGAGACACCCATCCATCCATAAGGCACCCACCCATCCATAGGATAACCATCCATCCATGGGGCACTCATCCATCCATAGGATAACCATCCATCCATAAGGCACCCATCCATCCAAGGAACACCATCCATCCAAGGGGCACCCAGTGGGACCTGAATCCATAGGGCACTCATTCATCCATACGGCACTCATCCATGGGGCACCCATCCATCTATAGGGCACCCATCCACCCATGGGACACTCAATGGGACATCCATCCATAGGATAACCATCCATCCATGGGGCACCCCTCCATCCATGGGACAGTCAATGGGACATCCATCCATAGGATAACCATCTATCCATAGGGCACCCATCCATCCACAGGGCACTCATCCATCCATGGGGCACCCATCCATCCATGGGGCATCCATCCATCTGTAGGTCACCCATCCACTCATGAGGCACCCAATGGGACATCCATCCATGGGGCATCCATCCATCTATGGGGCACCCATCCACTCATGAGGCACCCAATGGGACATCCATCCACGGGGTACCCACCCATGGGGCACCCATCTATCCACAGGGCACCCTTGGGTGCCATCCATCCTTACGCAGAGGTGATGGCGCGGTACCGCTCCAGCCCTGCCGTGTCCCAGATCTGTGCCTTCACCGCGGCGTCTCCCACCAGGACGGTGCGGGTGGAGAACTCCACGCCGATGGTGGTGCGGCTGTCGTGGTTGAACTCGTTGCGGGTGAAGCGGGACAGCAGGTTGGTTTTGCCCACGCCGGATTCCCCGATCAGAACCACTGAGGAGGAAAGAGAGACCCCATCGGACTTCAGATCAGCTCAGATAACCCTTCCCAGCCTCAACCAGACCCACTGGCACCCCACCGCTGCGACACTGCAGCACTGGGACGTCCCTACTGCCACGGGGTGCACAGACACCCCTGGGAGCCTTATAGAAAAGGAAGAAAAAGGAGAAAAGCAGCCCCTTGCCCACCCTGCCCCTGCCCCCAGTGGTCCTCGAGCAGCCCCAGAGATGGGCAGACAGATGGGTTCAGCCCCAGCACGGTTGATCCTTAAGCACATGGAATCCCCACCCCCATGCTGGGAGCTCTCAGCCCCTCTCGGGGGTCTCCATCAGCCCCCGCACTGCTCGGGGTGTCCCAGCTGCAGGAACGGGGTGAGGGAGCTGCAGAGCCACGGGGACATCGCTGCGGTGGCACCCAGTGCCCTGGGTTGGTGTTCCTCAGGGGTGGGCACAGAGCACAGGACGGCTGCAGCAGCCCCCCTCCTGGGCATCGCAGCAGGATGACTTTGGAGCCCGCTGCTCCCTGCGCCCAATCTGCTGCTGTGGCAGCTGCAGATGTGTGTGTGACCCCATCCGTGTCCCTTCTCTGCCTGCTGGTGGCTCAGGGTGGCTGAAGGTTCCCTGTACTTCCAGGCAGCACCCCAACCTGGCATGGGATGCCAGGCAGTGCCCTGACCTCCTCACCATCAGCACCATGGGACACCAGGCAGCACGCTGACCCCACCAGCACCATGGGACACCAGGCAGCACCCTGACCTCCCCACCAGCACCATGGGACACCAGGTAGCACCCTGACACCACCAGCACCATGGGACACCAGGTAGCACCCCGACCTCCCCATCACCACTATGGGACACCAGGCAGCACCCTGACATCCCCACCAGCACTATGGGACACCAGGCAGCACCCTGACACCATCAGCACCATGGGACATCAGGTAGCACGCTGACACCACCAGCACTATGGGACACCAGGCAGCGCCCCGACCTCCCCACCAGCACCATGGGACACCAGGCAGCACCCTGACCTCCCCATCACCACTATGGGACACCAGGCAGCACCCTGACACCACCAGCACTATGGGCAGCACCCCAATCCCACCACTATGGAACACAGGCAGCACCCCGACCCCACCACCATGGGAAACCCCAACTCCCTCCCAGCTATGGGACACGACTGAGGCCAGCGTGTGCCCCCCTGGTCCCAAGACCTTCTGCAGTGCCACATCAGCCACAAGCCACGGTCCCATCTTGCTTTGGGAACCCACAGCCTGGGGAGGGCACTCCGGAGCCAGGACCCCCCACGTCCTCCTGCCCCATCCTTCTGGGAACCGCCTCACCTTTGAAAACAAAGTTGTAGTCCTCCTCCGCACTGCTCATATCTCCCAGCTGCCGCCCGGTTTCCTCCTTCCCTCTGCCCGAGGTTTCCTCCTTCCCTCTGCAGAGCACGGAGCGGGGCGGGCTGCAGGGAAGTGATACGGGGGGCAAAGTCTCCTCACTGCTGGGGTGTGAGTGGGGTCCCAGCAGTGAGCGGGGTCCCAGCAGTGAGCGGGGTCCCAGCAGGGGGTGGGGTCCCAGCGGTGATGGGGGTCCCGGCGGGGAGCGCGGTCAGGGAGCGAAGGCGACGCGGGCGGCGCTGGAGGAGCAGGGAGGCCCAGGCTGGCTGACTCCAGGCGTGGGAGCGGCGGCGCAGGTTGGGCAGGTAATGTCACCCCTGGGACCGTCACGGGGCACCCGGAGGAGGAGCCGAGCCCGGTCCTGGCTGCCAAGGCCACGCGGCGCAGGGCAGGCTGGGGCAGTGGGGCCCTGGGCTCAGCGCAGAGCTGGCCGGGCACCAATGGCCTTCTGCACCTCTGCTGGGAGTGATGGGAAGAGGGGGGAAGCAGCCCCAGCAGGAACAGCACTCCTAGCAGTGCTGAACCACAGACCCTCAGCCCGCTTTGCCAGGCGCACGACTGCCCCTGTCCCACCCTCACACCCTGCATTGATCTGAGAGACGCTCAGAAGGACACGAGCACCAGACGTGGTTTTATTCCCCCTTCCTTGCCGCCCAGCAGCACGGCCGGGCTCCCACCGTGGTTCCCCCCACGCAGGCGTTGCTGCTCAGCCGTGGCACCGCGGTTCCGTGCTCAGGATGCAGCTCAGGATGCAGCTCAGCTCAGGATGCGGCCACCTGCGTCAGCGGCTCCTCCAGGTACTGCACCAGCGCCTGTGCCTGCAGGCAGGGATGGGTGTTGAGGGGTGCTGAGCACACGGGGCCGCACCCCCCAGCACCCACACACCGTGGGCAAACCCCCGTCCTGCCCCAACACCGATCTGGGATCCGCGCAGACGGTTCTCATTTTGATTTAAATTTCACCGCAGAGCCTTAAAAAAGTGCAGCTTTGTGGCTGAGCTGGCGTGGGACACCTCAAAACCTCTGCACAGAGGAAGGATGCTTTGCCAGCATGGCCGCTTCCCCCACCGCTCCCATCCTCTTCCTCCCAGCATTGACCCCGTGGCTCTTTCACACCTTGCGTGAATGCAGCCCCCCCCCCATCTCCCACCCCATCCCCTCACCTTGGCTTTCAGCATCCCAAATCCGACCGTTTCCTTGGCATACATGCACAGCAGGAGGTTTGCCACACGGGTGATGGCCACGCGCCCCTCCTGCCCGGAGAGAATCGCAGCATGGTTGGGTTGAAGGGACCTCAACGATCATCTGCTCCCAACCCCATGTCGTGGGCTGCCCACCCCCCCACTCCAGCTGCTCAGAGCCCCTCGGGCACCTCCAGGGATGGGGCACCCACAGCTCTGAGCAGTTCCAGGGCCCTTCTCGCACCCCCCTGCACCCTCCTCCTTTCATTCAGACCCACACCACGTTCCCATCGCTCCCCTCCTGTTCCGAACTCCCGGAGCAGTGCACGCTCAGCTCCCCCTGGAGCCCCTCCATCACAGAGCACCCCGGCCAGCCCCACTGCCACAGCTCCATTCCATCTGCCCTGTGGATGCACTCCTCACAACAGCAGAGGGGGACGGTCCCCTCTGTGCCCCACTGCCAGCCCCTGATGCAGACTGGGGGTTTCAGGCTCCGAGCACACATTGCTCTCACATCAGGTTTCCATGCAGCTCCATGGTGACCCCCAGCAGGCTCTCTGCGGGACCCCCAGTGGTCTGCATGTGGGACACCCAGCAGGTTTCATGTGGGACCCCCAATGGGACCCCCTGTGGGCTCTGAGGTGTTCACCAGCAGGCTCCATGTGGGATGCCCAGCAGGCACTATGTGGGACCCCCCCCAAGGGCTCTGTGTGACCCCCAGCAGGCTCCATGTGGGACACCCAGCAGGTTCCATGCAGGACTGCCAGTGGGACCCCCTGTGGGCTCTGAGGTGTTCCCTAACAGGCTCCATGGTGACCCCATGTCCCCCAGCAGGTTCTGTGTGACCCCCAGCAGGCTCTGTGTGGCCCCCAGTGGGCTCCATGTGGGACCCTCAGCAAGTTCCATGCAGGATCCCCAGTGGGACCCCCAGTAGGCTCCATGGTGACCCCCAGCAGGCTCTGTGCAGGACCTCCAGTGGTCTCCATGCAGGACCCCCAGCAGGCTCTGTGGGACCCCTAATGGGACCCCTAGTGGGCTCCGAGGTGTTCACCAGCAGGCTTCATGTGAGACCCCCCCAAGGGCTCCGTGTGTCCCCCAGCAGGCTCTGTGGGACCCCCAGCAGGCTCTGTGGGACCCTCAGCAAGTTTCATGCAGGATCCCCAGCGGGACCTCAGAGCACCAGGACGGCACTGAGCCCACTGGGGGTCACACAGAGCCTGCTGGGGGTCACATGGAACCTGCTGGGGGTCACACGGAGCCCTTCGGGGGTCCTGCATGGTGCCTGCTGGGCATCCCACATGGAGCCTGCTGGTGAACACCTCGGAGCCTACTAGGGGTCCCATTAGGGGTCCCACAGAGCCTACTGGAGGTCCTGCACAGAGCCTGCTGGGGGTCCCACTGGGGATCCCAATGGGGGTCCCCCACAGGGGGTCCCAATGGGGGTCCTGCATGGAACCTACTGGGTGTCCCACATGGAGCCCGCTGGGGGTGCCACAAGGAGCCCGCTGGGGGTCCTGCATGGAGCCCACTGGGGGTCTCACATGGAGCCCACTGGGGGTCCCGCAAAGAGTCTGCTGGGGGTCCCACATGGAGCCCACTGGGGGTCACACGGAGCCTTCAGGGAGTCCCACATGGAGCCTGCCAGGGGACAGATGGATCCCAATGGGGGTCCCACGGAGCCTGCAGGGAGTCCCACACAGATCATGCCGGGGTCCCACACGGATCCCAACAGGGGTCCCACGGAGCCTGCTGGGAGTCCCACATGGATCCCAATGGGGGTCCCACACGGATCCCAGCGAGGATCCCACATGGATCCCTACGGGGGTCTCACACGGATCCCAGTGAGGGTCCCACACTGATACTGCTGGGGGTCACACATGGATCCCTACAGGGGTCCCACACAGATCCCAATGAGGGTCCCACACGGAGCCTGCAGGGAGTACTGCATGGAGCCTGCAGGGAGTCCCACACGGACCCCAATGGGGGTCCCACATGGATCCCAGTGAGGATCCCTACAGGGGTCCCAAATGGATCCCAATGGGGGTCCCACAGAGCCTTCAGGGAGTCCTGCATGGAGCCCTATGGGGGTCCCACACGGATCCCAATGGGAGTCCCACACGGATCCTGCCACGAGTCCCACACAGATCCCAATGGGGGTCCCACACAGATCGCTACGGGGGTCCCACACGGATCCTGCCAGGAGTCCTACACAGATCCCTAGGGGATCCCACACAGACCCCAATGGGGGTCCCACACAGATCCTGCTGGGGGTCACACGGAGTCTTCAGTGAGTCCTGCATGGAGCCTGCCGGGGGTCCCACGCGGATCCCTACGGGGGTCCCACACGGATCCCTACAGAGGTCCCACACGGACCCCAATGGGGGTCCCACATGGATCCCAGTGAGGATCCCACATGGATCCCTACAGGGGTCCCACGCGGATCCTGCCACAAGTCCCACACGGATCCCAATGGGGGTCCCACACAGATCCCTATGGGGGTCCCACACGGACCCCAACGGGGGTCCCACACAGATCCTGCTGGGGGTCCGACATGGATCCCAGTGAGGATCCCACATGGATCCCTACAGGGGTCCCACAACGACCCCAACAGGGGTCTCACACGGATCCCTACGGGGGTCCCACACGGATCCCTACGGGGGCCCCACACGGACCCCAACAGGGGTCCCACGCGGATCCCTGCGTGCGAGCCCCGCGGAGCCCGGCGTACCATGCAGTCCATGAGGATGAAGCGCAGGTTGTCCTCGTTGAAGGCGTGGTGCCCGTTCTTGTCGTACGCCACCCAGATGTTGCTGGCGATGGCCGCCGTCACGCGGGCGTCCGTGTCCCCGTATCCCGAGTAGGCCAAGAGCGAGCCCTCATTGTTCAGCAGCCTGGAACAGAGCGGCGCCGCCGAGCTCCCTAACGAGCCCGCTAACGAGCTCGCTAACGACCGCGGGCTCGCACCCCGAGGCCCCCCGCCCCCCCCGCCGCCCCCCGGCCCCGCTCACAGCGTGCTCTGGACGCCGCCGGTGTTGGCCTGGCTCAGCACCTGCGTCAGCGCTTTGGGCCGCAGCATGGCAGCCCGCGGGGCGCGGCGGGGCGCGGCGGGGCGCGGGGCCGGCGCTCGGTGTAGGCCGCGGCGCTGGGCGGCTCGGCGTAGCGCGGGCCGAGGTTCCGTTCCGCGCTCCGGCAGCTCTCGGTCCTCCGCTCCGCAAGGGGGCGCTCGCCGGCGACGCGGGCCGTGGCGGCGCTCTGTCCCCGCCTTTTTCTCTGTCGGCCCGGGCTGGCGGGGCGGGCGGCGAAGATGGCGGAGCCGAGCGGCGGCGGCGGCGGGCCGGGCCCCGGCGGGCCGGAGCTGGGAGGTCCCGGCGGGGCCCTCATCCGCGTCACGGTGAAGACCCCCAAGGACAAGGAGGAGATCGTTATCGCGGACGGCGCCTCCGTGCGCGAGGTGGGGGCGGGACGGAGGATCGGGCCTAGGCCTTGGCGCTGAGAGGGGCCGGAGGGGAGCCGGGCCGGGGGTGGGCAGTGGGAGGGGGCGGGGGGGGCGGGCCGGGGAGGAGGAGGAGGAGGAGGCTGAGAGTTGGAGGGGAGGAACTTCGGGGGGGTGTGAGGAGCCGGGAAGCGGGGGGGGGGTGGAAGGTGAGGGGGCGGGGAGCGCCGCGGGGTCGGAGTGGAGCTGGGGGGGTTGGGAGGGCTGCCGGGTCGGGGGGGGCTGGGCTGGGCTGCGCTACGTGACGGCGGGCGTTGGGCTGAGGAGGGGGCTGGGGGGCTGGCCGGGTCCGGGGGGGCTGGGCTGGGCTGCGTGACGGCGGGCGTTGGGTTGAGGGGGGGCTGGGGGAGCTGAAATCCGCGGGAGGGTGAGAACGGGGCGTTGTCGGGGCTGTGCTGGAGGGGGGGGTTGGGGCAGTGCCGGAGGAACGGGATGTGGGGGCCGGGAGGGGTGTGAAGGCTGGGGGGAATGGGGAGCACGGCCCTGGGGCTGTGCTGCTGCGGGTGGGTGTGATGTGGGGCAGCGGCTGGAGGGAGCTCGTTTCGGGCCGGGAGATGTCTCGGGTTGGGGGAGGTGGGGGGCACGGCTCCTTTCGGGCCAGGAGATGCCTCAGATTGGGGGAGATGGGGAGGGGGGGGACGTG
The DNA here is from genome assembly GCA_030408155.1 of Lophura swinhoii. Classification (NCBI taxonomy): domain Eukaryota; kingdom Metazoa; phylum Chordata; class Aves; order Galliformes; family Phasianidae; genus Lophura; species Lophura swinhoii. Next base: position 694,452 of record CM059475.1, read on the forward strand.
GCCCTGGAGCTGTGCTGCAGGGAGGTGTGGGGTGCTGCAGGGGGTGGGGGTGCTGTGGGGCAATGGACAGGTGGTGTGTGGTGGGGCTGAGGCCAGAGGCTCCCTCCCTCCTTCCCTCCCTCCTTCCCTCCCTCCTTCCCTCCCTCCTTCTCACTCCTCTTGGGTCTTTGGAGCAAAGGTAGGGTGAAGCAGAGAGAAGGAAACATCAGACACGTGAGGGTTTGCTCCAGGCAGGGAGCTCCACAGAGCACTGTGCATTTGGAGGGCAGGAGGGGATTGATGAGAAGAGCTGTGCAGGTGTTGGCGCCCACTTGGTGCAAGGTGTCAGCGGTGTGGATCTTGGCTTTGTGTGTGCTTTGCTGTGTGCTTTGACGTGGGCTTTAGGACATGAGGTCGTGGTGTGCCGGAGCTGCTAGGAGCTGGGCAGGAGCTGTGTGCTGTGCGTGGCCCTTCTGCTGCTTCCCAGGCCTCTCTTGTGAGTGTGCAGAGCAGAGGGTGAAGCTTTGCGGCCCGGATCACCTCAGCTCCAGCAGTCTGTCCTCCCAGGCCCAGTTTTTGGGGAAGTTCTGGTGGCAGAGCTGCGAGCTGCCCCAGGAAAGGTGTGCCCTTCTGGTCCTGACTTTTCCATGAGAATTTCCTGAAGTTTGTGGCTTCCAAATGTGAAGTTTTTGGGTTTTTTTTTTTCCTCAACCGATTGACTCGGGAATGCCCAGCTGTGCTGGCGTTGACAACTTCATTGGCGGGTGCTGAACCCTCCCCATCACACAGCACAGAGAAGATGTTGGTGTTTGGGTAGTGTGGATGCTCACAGGGAGAACAGTCACAGGAATAGGGATTGGAGAAGACCTAGTTTACATCCGTTGGCTGATAAAGGACCGTGCCCTTTTCTGCGGAGCTCTGTCCTGTATTAAATCAGAATTGGGCTTTCCTTGGGAAAAAATAAGATGAACAGAGAGGAATAAAGCTCAGTTATCCCGCGGATAAGCAGTGGGTTTGAATCAGGCCTCAGGGGCACGCTTGCTTTGGAAGCCTTCAGTTCATCTTCAGGTAACCGTTCTGAAGTTTTCTCCCCACGTTTTGAAGCAGTGCGGTGCTCACCTTTGCTTTCTCCCCTCATGCCTCGGGCACTCAGCAGCTGGAGCTGCGTTGCTGCCTGCATGGCTCCGTTCTGTTGGGTTGCTGAAGCTCTTTTGGTTCCTTTTGCCATTTGTGCAGTGAATGTTGGGTATCTGGAGCGTTACCTTCAGATTCCTGCCTTCGCTCTTCTGCCTGAAAAACTCCGCGTTTGTTTTTCAGTTCAAAGAAGAGATTTCCAGGCGGTTCAAAGCCAAACAGGATCAGCTGGTTCTGATCTTCGCTGGGAAGATCCTGAAGGATGGAGACACTCTGAATCAACACGGGATCAAAGATGGGCTGACCGTGCATTTGGTCATTAAGACTCCACAGAAGTAAGAAACTGTTCTGTGGCGGGGGGACTGGGAGTGAGCGGGTGGTGAGAAGAAAAGCTCCGGCACATGAGCTCTCCTTGCTGCAGCGTTGCTGCACAGCTCTGGGTTTATCGTTTGGCGCAGCTTTTCCCTGGGTTATGCACCTGTGTGAGCCCATGGGGGGGGGGAGGTGAAGGCATCCTTAATGCAATTAGCATACGTGGCTTTGTGTGTGCAGAGCCTTCACAACTGGCAGTCTGGGAAGAAACCATTGGAACGTGGTTATATCCTCGATCTGATAACGATGACTCACTGTTAGCAGAAATTACCTTCCCAGCAAGCTAGTAGTAATGCTGAAAGCAATACTCAGGGTTTATTTCACTTCCTGCTGTTTACCCTCACCCTGCAAACTGTGTTACCATCTCCAAAGGTAACGAGAGCACTGTCCTGGCTTTTCATTTTGTTCTCTACCCGCCGTAGGGAAGTGCTCTCTGAAGGCATTACAGCCCCTTCCTGTGCTGAGAGAAACCAACTGCTCGTTCTCCTGCTTCCTCCTTCCTTCTTTGGTTAAGCTGCCTGTCTGCTTTGTCCTCTGCTCCTGCTCAGGGGTTTTCAACATCGGTCAGATGGGTCTGGAAAACACAAAGGGACCTTCGGGTTTGGTGTTCAGGAGTCCTGGAATACATGTGGGAAGGGAAAGGGACGTGGAGAAGGGAATCCTTCTGGGTTTGGGAAAGAGGAAATAATGTACTCTTGGTTATTTGGAGTGACATAATGGTGTTTCTTAGTTGAGGTGAGTAAAGGGAATGTTGGATTCTGTCTCATTTGAAAGCTCCTCAGTGTTCTTGAGCCCAGGACTGTCGCTGTCATGACTGCAGATGCCTCAGAGAACCATTTAAAAGCTCTTTTTTTTTTTTTAAAAGGCCTGTGAAAGTCCTGAGGGAGAGCTGTGATTATGAGGTACTGCTGGGGTTGGTTAACTGAGTAAAGCCGATGTGCTGCATCTGCTGCTCTGTGGCTTGTGGAGCTGTGCTAAACTTGTGCTGGAATGAGAAATCTCCTTTATGAGGGACGGCCAATAAATAGCAGAGGTGAATTCGTAGCCCCTTGGACAGAAATACTCTGCAGCTCCATGGGTTGCTCACTGCCTTCTGCCTCGTGTTCTCTGTCTGTACAGTAAGACAGGGACTTATTTGCCCCATTGAACACGATAATAACATTCAGCACACAAGAGAAGCTGCAGCCAGGCCAGCTGCTGTTTACCCCTTGCAATAGCCCTGCTGTAACCTCCTGTGGTTTCTGTGGGAGCTGCAGGAGGATTTTCCTGTTTGGAGCAAACTCGTTGCTCAAGGATACGGCTGAGGTAAACAGTTCGATGTGGTTCAGACCGGAGCTCGTACGACTCAGAGTGAGAGCAGTCGGGCTGCTTCGTGTGGGCCGGGGTGAAATGTGAGGGCTGTTGTGCAGCAGGGTGGGAGGCAGGTCCTGGCAGATGGAAGGCAGCTGGGAGCCACGGCCGTGCATCCATACAGATGGGAATGGGAACAGCCCGGAGGAGCTGCCTGCTGCAAGCTCAGAGGGAAGCCTGGCCAGAGAAGGCTGCTCAACTCTCCCAAATCCCAGAAGCGTAACGGCTCGTTTTGTTTCTTTGTAGGGTCCAAGATCCAACATCTGCTGCTTCTGCCCCCGGTGCTGCTTCTGCCCCCACCACAACGTCCCCTTCTCCTGCTGCCCCATCTCAGCCTTCCACATCCAGCAGTGCCGCTCCGGACGCGGGGAACGGCGGCCGACGGAGCAGTGGGTCGGGGACTCTGGGAGGTCCTGGAGATGGAGGCCCCAACAGTGCTACGTCAATCCTTTGTAAGTGGGGACCACGAGAAAGTCAGGAAAGAAGTGTTCCTGAGGTGTAGACGGAGGAGTTGGGGTTTTTGACCCTGTGATTGTTCCTCCTGCTCACCTGAGTAATTTCCCTCAGCACGGCTTGGTTTGCCTGCTCAGGATAGCACCCAAACCCTTTGTGCAGGGGGTATCCTCCCTGAGAGCTGCATGCTGCAGGATCAGGGCACCCCCAGATCAGTGCGGGCGCAGTTCAGCCCACGCACATCCTCTCCTTCTGCTGCTGCTGCCATCAGTTCCTGACCCACAGCGCTCTCCTCCCTCCCGTGTTGTTCCCTCTGCAGCTGGCTTTGGTGGCATCACTGGGCTGGGCAACCTGGGCATGGGCTCTGCCAACTTCATGGAGCTCCAGCAGCAGATGCAGCGACAGCTGATGTCCAACCCAGAGATGCTCTCTCAGATCATGGAGAACCCCTTGGTGCAAAACATGATGTCGAACCCCGATCTCATGCGGCAGATGATCATGGCCAACCCACAGATGCAGCAGCTGATGGAGCGAAATCCGGAGATCAGCCACATGCTGAACAACCCGGAGCTGATGAGGCAGGTGGGTCAGCGCGCCGGGACCGATCCGAGCACGTCCCACAGCTTTGTGGTGGATCAGCTTCAGAGCTGGCTCTCAGCAGGGAGCGTGGGAATACCAGAACGGTGAATTTAGGGATCTCTTCCTTTTCCTTCCCACTGTAAACCCCTCGCAGACAGATGGTGGTCTCGAGTGAAGTAAACAGCGATTACTCAGCCCACGTGCTTGCGGCTCTTATCTCCCTTTCAGAGCTGCTGAATCTATTGTGTGCAGGGCAAAAAAGGATTCTTGGATCACTGTAGTGTGCCGCACACGAGGCTGCTGTGTTCTGATCCGTGCATGGGAGCAAAAGGAGTCACGGAGAAGTGAAGCTGCCATGAATGTGTTCTGCTCTTCTCTTTTTCTGCTGGTAGATTAATACAGAGATTAATACAGACTGCACGGCTGTACAGCTCTGTTGTGGTATCAGTAAAATATTGCATTGATGATGGGCCGGGGTCCTGGAGGGCTTTATTTTCTGTACAGCCCCAGAGGAGAGGTGGAGGACATGGGGGGGCAGCATGAGGGGAAAATGAGAGCCTGAGCGTTATGTAGCCCTCAGCAGGGCTCTGCTGCTCCCCAGGAGGACTGCTCTGGATGTGTTTCCGCGTGGCTGCTGAAGGAGCCCAGTTTCCATGCACTTCCCATTATCTTTTTTTAATTTCAGCTCTGTCGGCCCCATGTGAAATTGCAGAGTTGCAGGGCTAAATTGTGAATGTTTCGTATTTATGCAGCTCAAAGGATGTCCGAATGCTCCTTGAACAGGAGGGAGCTGTCAGGAGCCTGGAGCTGATGAACTGCTTTTCCTCCAGCAGGAAGGATCCCAGCTCTTCCATCTTAGGTTTTTGAATGCAGTCCACCTACTTTGAGTGGGAACATGTGGCTGTTAGATGTTTGGATGTTCCGATACTGCTTAGAAATCAGACAATCCCATAGAGCTGAATTGAGGTTATAAAGGCAGAGAGCTGAGCGAGGTGGGAGGAGCCAGCATCCCCGGGCTCTCTTTGCTTGGATAAATGATCTCTCTGCTCCCCGGCTGTGAAACGGGTTTAATTATACTCTTCCTTCTGGGAGCTGAGAGTTAACTCTTTCAGTGCTCGGCTGGCAGCACTGCTGGGCTGCACACAAACCTCTGGGTGCACTTCGCTCTGCTGCAGTGCACACAGGCCCAACTGTTCCACGTTCTCCTCTTCTCTGGCAGACAATGGAGTTGGCTCGTAACCCCGCCATGATGCAGGAGATGATGAGGAACCAGGACCGTGCTTTGAGCAACCTCGAGAGCATTCCAGGAGGGTACAATGCCCTGCGCCGCATGTACACGGACATCCAGGAGCCCATGTTCAGTGCTGCCAGGGAGCAGGTATGGAGCACATCTCTGCAGCACAGCTTAGCACGCTGAGGAGGGAAGCTGGTTGTTCCTTCTCCAACCACAGTTCCTGGTCCTCTCCCTCTGAGATGATGAACGCAGCTGGTAGGAGAAGGAGATGTGGTGCTGGCTGCCTGCTTTCAGTGCACGGGTTGGGGATGTGAGCAGGGATCTGTTGCTGATCCTGTGCTCTCCAAGTAGGCAGGATGCCCAGCATCGCTGTAGCTCCGTTAGCACGGTGGGGCTCTCTGCATTAGCTCCAGCCTGACACCTTTGGGTTGGTTTTGGAGCACGGGAGGTGCGAGCGCAGGTCTGTCTGCAAGCTGTGCAGACGTCCTCCAGGCTGACATTACCTGTGGGTATGGCTGGGTGCTGATTGCACGTGGCTGTTTGGAAGCCCAGTCTGGGGCTCTGGCCATTTCTTGAGCTGGGGGTTTCTCTGAATGTGGCGTGTTGTGGATTGCACGCTTCTCAGGAGGCAAATTCTGGTGTGTGTTTAGCAAACTGAGTATGAGTGATGGGGTGAGTCCGGCTTTCCCCATTCAGGCTGACTAATTAGGCTGTTTCTTCTCTCTCTCTCTCTTCCCTAGTTTGGCAACAACCCCTTCTCTTCCTTGACGGGGAACTCTGAGAGCTCCAGCTCTCAGCCTTTGCGGACAGAAAACAGAGAGCCGTTACCGAACCCCTGGAGCCCCAGCCCCCCTGCTTCACAGAGCCAGGCGCCCAGCAGCGAAGGGAGCACTGGCTCAGGAAGCACCCAGAGCACACCGACCGTGTCCAACCCCTTTGGGCTCAATGCTGCTAGCTTTGGGGCAGGTACGTAACAAGAGAGGGACCAGGGGGGTGCAGATGGCACAGACCAGCCAGGCGTTGGTGGGGGTTGCTGCAGAATGGGGCTGCTCTGCAGGCAGATGTTACTGCAACTGGTCCAAAATTGGGTTATTTCTTGTGTGCCTGTGGAGGAGCACTTCAGGAGCTCCACTGTCCCTGCAGCCCTTGAGGGCACAGGAGTGAGGGAAGGTGTTCCCTGTCGGCCCGTGGGTGAAGCAAAGGTGTTGTTGCACTTCAGGCACGGTGGCACTGCTCTACATTGCACTGTAAGGAGTTTTCCTTTGTTTTCTCTTTCCTTTACCCTTGCAGGCATGTTTAACAGCCCGGAGATGCAAGGTCTCCTGCAGCAGATTTCAGAGAATCCTCAGCTGATGCAGAACATGATCTCTGCCCCTTACATGCGGAGCATGATGCAGACCCTTGCCCAGAACCCAGACTTTGCAGCACAGGTAAAAGTGTTGCACTTGTATCTGCTATTTATTATCAGGCAGGACTTGAGCACAGCGCCTGTGAGAACGGTCTGCTCCTGTAGTCAGAGAGGTTTGTCTTGCAGAAAGCTGAGAGCTGAGTGAGTGTAGACAATTCTGTTTAATTTCTCTGTAGCTTGAAGGCAGACACAACAGTGAGCCCTGTATTTTAGAAGAGCCACTAACAGGAAGAGGTGGCTTTCAGGGGAGCATAGGAGTGGCCTTTCTCTTTGCCCGTGGGTCCTGTTCAACAGCGCTGCCAGGAACTGAGCTGTCTTGTGTCAGTCTTTCAGTTCTCATAGGCAGGAAAACATGATGAAAACCTGGGGAGAAAGTTGGGGGCATGAGTGTCATGTTCTCTGTGGCTTAGTTATGTAGAGTGTAACAGCCGTGGGAAGCAATGCTCTAAACCTCCCTATGTGTGCTGTCTCTTGCTAGATCATGGTAAATGTTCCTCTCTTTGCTGGGAATCCACAGCTTCAAGAACAGCTCCGCCTTCAGCTCCCAGTCTTCCTGCAGCAGGTAACAGCCCCTGTCTGGCCCTGTGGGCTCGGGTGGGTTGGGCTGCGACAGCGAGGGGTTGGCACAGGGGAAGGAGAGGAGAGCTTGTTTGGACAAGGCAATGTAAACGAGGCAATCTAAATTACCTCAGGGTTGACTTGAAGTGAGACGATTTCAGCTGCATGAAACCCCTGTGTGGACGCTCTCTCCTAGTAATGAGTTTACGAAAATTAGACTGGCTAATTGCTCTTGAGCAGCTGGTTCACTCAAGTGGATCAAAACGGCTTTAATTCTGGAGGCACGCGTGCCCCGTCCTAATCTGATTCTCCTACTTTATGTAGGAAATCTGATCGAAGCTCTTGGAGTGTGTCTGCGCAGATGAGCCCGGTGGTGTAGGGACGGAAGGAGAGCTCAGACCTGTGGCTTAGCTGTGGCTGCAGCGCTGTGCTGATGGCTGTTCAGACTGCCAGCTGGTGGAGCACCGCCTGCAGGAGCTCTCACTGCTCACCACCGCTGTCTCCCTCTCTTTCATTCCCAGATGCAGAACCCAGACTCCCTGTCCATTCTCACCAACCCCCGCGCCATGCAGGCGCTCCTCCAGATCCAGCAGGGACTCCAGACGCTGCAAACGGAGGCCCCAGGACTCGTGCCAAGGTAACGAGTGCTCCTTGGAGGGGGATGCTGCAGGCAGAGCCGGCGTGCTCGATGCCAGCAGGCAGCCTGGCTGCCCATTTACCCAGCAGATCTGCTCGGGGCATGCTCTGTGTGTGCCTACCTGTGGGCTCCAGCTGATGGGCACTTTTTGTTTGTTTGCACTTCATGCGGGAAGTCCTTGACCTTTTCTTTTTGGGGAAAAGATTTGGGAACCGTTTTGTCCCTCCTCTGTCTTTTGTTTGAGGTATTTAAGTGTCGGGTGGACTCAGTTTTACTCTGAGGAATGGTTTGAGATGCACACCGTGGGGCTGTGTGGCTAAGTTAGGGCACACTGCATTGCCAGGTGCCCTCGGGCCCTCTGCTCTTTGTCCATATGGGTCACGCTCAGTCTCTGCAGTTTTTTGGGGCTGTGCCTATTTAGGATGGCTTGCTCCCAGTGGTGCTGTGGCTGGGATACGAGCACAGGCAGTCATCGAGCATGACCAGCCTGGCTGAGCCTGCTGGCTCCCCGTGCTGCCTCGCTCTCACAAGATAGGCAGGGGACAGTCAGAAGTGCCGGCTCGCCTCTGAGCAAACCCTGCCTTCCTCTGCAGCCTCGGCTCCTTTGGCATGCCTCGAATGCCCCCGTCCTCCACAGGAGGAAGCACAATCCCGGAGAACCCCGTTCCCTCCGCTTCGACGCCGGCCAGTGCCTCTCCAGCCGGGGGTGGTAACTCCCAACAGCAGCTCATGCAGCAGATGATCCAGCTGCTGGCCGGAGGAAGCTCTCAAGTATGTAACCGTGGAGTCATAGAATGCCTTAGGTTGGAAGGGATCTCAAAGATCATCCGCTTCCAATGCCCACGCCGTGGGCTGGCTGCCCACCCCAGCTTTGCATGCCCGGGGTCCATCCACAGCCTCAGGCACCTCCAGGGATGGGGCACCCACAGCTCTGGGCAGCACTGCCACAGCAGCAGTGCCCTCTGAGTGAAGAATTTCCACCTAACATCTGAAATCTCCCCTCCTTTACTTGAAAGCCTTGTCCCGTCACCGTAAGCCCACACAGATCACTCTCCCTCCAATATATGAGCTCCCCCTAAGTCCTGGATGCCCATTTATGTGCTGGTGGGCTTCTCTGGGACATCTCTGGGGTGAGCTCGGGGTTGTCCTGGTCCCGTCCTGGTCCCACCCCGCGCCAGGGCCGTGGTTCTGCAGCAGGCTTCCTTTGGCTCTGATGCTTTCTGCTGAGTTTGCTGGCTTTGGTCCCAGGCCAGGTTAGTTCTTTGGGCTTGAAACTAAAAGTGCCGGCCATCCTGGTTGCTGCAGGCATGGAACCGGCCCTGTGTGCAGCGTGGCTGCTCTGCCAAAGCCACTGATGATCCGGGGAGGTGGATAACACCGCTAAACACATCTCAGGAATTTCAGTGCTGCTGCAGCAGTGTCCCCGCTCTGCCCTTCTCCCCGGATGTGTGCCGTCTGCAGCTGAGGTTCTTTGTCCTTTCCCCCTGCAGGCGCAGAGTCCTGAAGTGCGATTCCAACAGCAGCTGGAGCAGCTGAATGCCATGGGCTTCATTAACCGTGAGGCCAACCTCCAGGCTCTTATTGCCACGGGCGGGGACATCAACGCAGCTATTGAGAGACTGCTGGGCTCCCAGCCTTCCTAAGCTCCCGTCACGCCGCCCCGCAGATGTCAGCACACGCATCCATTCACATGCGCAGGGGGATCTTTCAGGAAAGCCCGCCGTCATTTTCATATCTGACAGCTGTCCATGTATTTAAAACAAAAAAGATACAGCTTAACCCCTGACCTTCCTACTAAGTTAAGATTTCATGTTGAAATGCTCTTTAACTGGCTTGTATGTGGATTCCAGTTCTCATCGTGGCCACAGAGACTTCAGATGTGTATTTTTCCTCAATATGCCCTCTGTTTCAGACACTCTTCTCTCTCTCTCTAGATGGTAGAGGCGATACTCCTAGTTATTTACCTGAATGATTGTGTTTTGAGTAGCTTGATTTTAACTGTACATGATTCCCTCCCTTCGCCCTCCTTTCAGGCAAATATTTAAAACTTGAGCCAAGTTTGCTTTCCGGTTCTTTCTCCCGGCATCTTCTTGGGGATAATAGAGCAAAAGAAAAAATCGCAGCGACTTGGAAATTTCTGATGTCGTTTGTCTTAATAATTCCATGGGACGAATGGGGCCCTCGGCACGCCGGGGGGCTGCCGCCTCCTGCTCCAGGGTTGGCCTGCGTGCAAACCACGCCTGAACTGTGGTCTCTTTACGCAGTTGGGATGGCGTCACCGAGCCCCGGCGGCCCTTCAGGGATGGGGTTTGCCGTTTTGGAAGCCGAGCTGAAGGTGCTGTGCACAAGAAGGCGTTGGAGAGAGGCGTGCTGCTGCCCCAGCGCTCCGCTCCTCGCGCGGCCGCGTCGGGCGTTCGGTGCTCTTCTGCTCTGCGGGTTCAATATCTGTAAAAACAAAAGGAGATAAGGAAAGATAAGATCTCTCCACTGGAAAGCGTCGGTGTCTGTGTGCTTCCCAGCCCGGAGCCATCCTCATTTCTTCCCCCCCCCCCTCCCCCTGTTGTGGTGCGTTTGAACCATGCTGCATTCCGTGGAGGACCAACAGGGCCGTGCTTTCCCCAGGGTCTCCGGGGCCGTGTGGTTTGCAGACCAGATTTATCAACGAGAAAACAACAACAAATAATAAATGCGCACAACCATCCGTCTCACCTGCGCTCTGTGTATCGTCCTTGGAAATTTCTGATGTCGTTTGTCTTAATAATTCCGTGGGACGAATGGGGCCCTCGACACGCTGGGGGGCTGCCACCTCCTGCTCCAGGGTGGATTGAGTTTTCCTCGTTAACTCCTGATGAATTTCTCACCCTTGGGCAGAGGGTGGGGGTCGGTGCAGCCCCCACCTCTCCAGCCCTCCTTCACAGAATCACGGAAGGGCCAGGGTTGCGAGGGACCTCAAGGATCATGAATCTCCAACCCCCCTGCCACATGCAGGGCCACCAACCTCCACATTTAACACTAGACCAGGCTGCCTGGTCCTTCCCTTTGCTGCAGCAATCCCACATTTAATGTAGTTCTTCCCTTTTTTTCAGTAGGAGAGGATGGGGGCAGCACTCTATAGCTGCAAAACAAAGTGCATCGGGGTGGGGGTGAGCAGCATCGCAGAGTGGAGCTGAGGCTGCAGGAGCTGGGGCAGCGTGTGGGGCCTGGGAGTTTGTCCCAGGCAGAGCTCCATGGGGTTCCAGTCTTCTATCCCATGCTCTGTTCTGCCTCCCGATGTCCTTGCAGTGCCCAGCCAGCAGCCCCTGCCTTCATCCCACGCTCTTCCTCGCTCGCCCTATGGATGAGCTCTCCTCACTGACTCAGAAGGAGAATGCCAATGATGAGTAAAGCGTTGGTGCCGAAATCGTAACCTATCACAGAGCTGTAGGGGTTGGAAGGGACCTCCAGAGGTCATTGAGTCCAACCCCCTGCAGAGCAGCTCCTGCAGCAGGCTGCGCAGCGTGGCGTGCAGGAGGGTCTGCAACATCTGCAGAGAAGGAGAACCCACGGCCTCCCCAGGCAGTTCGGTGCTCCATCACCCTCACCGTGAAGCAGTCCCTTCCCACATTGGTGCAGACCTTCCCAGGCTCCAGTTTGTGGCCGTTTCCCCTCGTCCTGTCCCCACAGACCGCTGAAAAGAGGCTGGCCGCGTCCCTTTGACTCCCACACTTCAGAGATTTACGGACGCTGATCAGATGGCCTCCCATCTTCCTTTCTCAGGGCTGAACGGCCCCAGGTCGCTCAGCCTTTCCTCACAGGGAGATGCTCCAGGCCCTGCATCACCTTTGTGCTGCACTCTGCCCAGGAGATCCCAGTCTGTTTTGTGCTGGGAGCCCAGAACTGAGCACAGTGTCCCAAACGTGGCCTCACCAGGGCAGAGCAGAGGGGGGGGGGGATCACCTCCCTTGCCCTGCTGGCCACGCTCCTCTGAATGCTGTTAATGCACCCCAGGGTCCCGTTGGCCCTCTTGGCCACCAGGGCACACACAGCCAACCTGTCGCCCACCAGGACCCCCAGGTCCCTCTCTGCAGAGCTCCCCTCCAGCAGCTCAACCCCAATGCAGTTACTCCTCCCCAGCTGCACGACTCTGCACTTGCTCTTGTTCAACCCCATCTGGTTTCTTGCAGCCCAGCTCTCAGCCTGCCCACGGCTCGTAGCTCAGCACTCAGCCCTTATTTCGGAGCATCCGATCACTCTGGCTGCTGTCCTTGGGTGATACCGATGGGGTGGTGGGAGATAAGGAGGATGGAGGGGAATATCTCTGCCCATCGCATCCCACCAACACGCTTGGCCTCGGGTGGAGGCCCGGCTGCTTCTCTCTTCCATTATTGTGTTTCTCCTGCTGAAGATCCCTTGTTGGAACAGAATGCCTTCCAACATGCCTTCTAGTCTGTCATGCTGCATCCGTAACCAGCCGTAATATCTGCAAGCTGCTGCATCTCTGCAAGTGAGAGCTCAGCGCGTAACGCAACCGTGCAACAGCTCTGTTCCTACAAACGAGCCACTAGAAGGCACTGTGTGTCTGCAGCTTCAAATCACCGCACGGTGGATGGGACAAAACGCTCTTCCTGAAGGCAACCACAGCCACAGCCAGAGGGGTTAACAGGGCCGCTGCAAAGTGCAGCGTCTGTTCGTGGTGCAGAGCGCTTCGCACCGTGCTGAATTTGTTTTCCTCGTGTGTCTGCAATCTTCGCTCTTTCCATGAGCGTGCACCACCCCAAAAGCATGTTTAGCATCTGTCTATGTATTGCAGCCTTCTGAGCAGAAGTCACAGAATCACAGAATGGCCAGGGTTGGAAGGGACCTCAAGGATCATGAATCTCCAATCCCCCGCCACATGCAGGGCCACCAACCTTCCCACCTAATGCTAGACCAGGCTGCCCAGGGCTCCATCCAACCTGGCCTTGAACACCTCCAGGGATGGACGGGGCATCCACAGCCTCTCTGGGCAGCTGTTCCAGCACCTCACCACTCTCTCTGTAAAGAACTTCCCCCTGACGTCCAACCTCAATCTTCCCTCCCTCAACTTAAAACTGTTTCCCCTCGTCCTGCAGTTATCTCCCCTTTCAAAGAGTTGATTCCCCTCCTGTCTGTAGGCTCCCTTTAGGTACTGAAGGCTGCAATGAGGTCACCCCGCAGCCTTCTTTTCTCCATGCTGAACAAGCCCAGCTCCCTCAGCCTGTCCTCACAGGGGAGGTGCTCCAGTCCCCTGCTCATCTTCATGGCCCTCCTCTGGACCCTCTCCAACAGCTCCCTGTCTTTTTTGTACTGGGGGCTCCAGCCCTGGACGCAGTGCTGCAGATGGGGCCTCACAGGAGCAGAGCAGAGGGGAACAATCACCTCCCTGTCCCTGCTGGCCACCCCTCTGCTGATGGAGCCCAGGATCCCATTTGCTTTCCCAGCTGTAATCACACCCTGCTGCCTCACGTTCAGCTTTCCATCCCTCAGGACCCCCAGGTCCTTTTCTGCAGGGCTGCTCTCAAGGCCCGCTCCTTCCAGTCTGTATGGATGCCTGGGATTCCTCCGGCCCAAGTGCCAAACTCTGCACTTTGCCGTGTTGAACCTCATCAGGTTCACCCAGTCCCACCTTTCCAGCCTCTCAAGGTCCCTCTGAATGGCATCCCTTCCTTCCACCGTGCCGACCGCACAGGTGATGGCTGTGCTTGGATTACCTTGGCAGTAGCAGCTACTGCATATCCTGCATTACGTTCCCTTGTCTCAGAAAAGCGCTTCCATCCATGAATCCTCAGCATCTCCCAGTGGTCCCCCCTGTAGGTCTGGCCCACTGGCACAGTCAGTCTCCATCAGTCACACTGCTGGCTCCGTGTTGGTGCTCTGGGAGTCTGGCAAATTGCTTCCTTCCTTCTCTTTCATCGGTGGAGCTCTCCGTTGAGAAACTTGATGGCCATTTAAACCAAGAGATTCAGCAAACTCACAGCCCATTGCACGCAGTCCTCTCTTATTATTGTGGCATCCGCAACGTACTGCTGTAAAGTTCCACCCTGGGATGGAGGCGCCCACATCTCAGGCTCACGAACTGACCGGTTCTCACAAATCATTGGGTTGGTGACGGTTTTGCAGTAGAAGCTTCCAGCTTCCAGGATTTTCTGTACGTAGTATTGGCCCTTCCTGAACTTACGTGTGAAATAGTTGTTTTTCTTCCACTAAGAAAGTTACTGAACAGAGTAAAAAGTTAAAGATTTGGGGTGCTCTGACTGTGGTAGGTTTGAGCCAGGCACAAAATAAGGCAAATACAGAGGATGGAGAGAGAGCCCAGCATGGGACAGAATGAATGTGCTCATTCTTGGAATTATTGCCCTCCTATCTCCATGGGAAAGTACAAATTATACCAAAGAACAGGTTGGTAACGGGCCTGATAAGGAAATGTATCAGAGCAATGGCATTGGGGAGATTGTGAGCCTGAGATGCTCAACCACTGAGCACCATGAGAGCCTTACCTGTGTTGGGTTCAGGGTAGGTCACAGGATGGATTTCACTGACCAGGCACAATTCCTCCCCTGCCAACAGGGACCACGTGCCCAATATTGCAGTAATGAATAAACGTTGCTGCTATCACCAAGATCCTTGCCTAAATTGAAATTTTTGACTCTGATTTTCTCTCACCCTGGGTAACAGCGCCCAGGTCAACCGAGTTTTTTCTCCCCGTATCGGAGTTCTCAAACTCAAAGGCAAATAACCTTGGGCTTCACCAGGCAAAAAGGCGTCCTTCAAATCCAGAAGGTGAACCCCAGCGACTCGCTCCTTAACTTGGCTGATGGCTTTGCTACCACTGGCTGCGTATCTTCAACAATTCTATTACCTGCCCTCCAATCTTGTGCCAAACTGTAGCTCTTGCCATCCGATTTTTCATCGGCAAGACTGGGGTGCTGTATTTGGACTCACATTCAGTGAATAATCCAAACTCCAAAAAGTGATCTGTTACTTCTTTCATCCTTCCAACACCTCGTGTCCTCGAAGGGCACCGCTTTACCCTGAAAAAAAGCCTCCTGCTTTTACCTTCCCTTCTATCGGGCTGCATTTCGGCTCTGCCAGCCGTCCCCGATGCCCTGATGCTGGGTGAACCCGATTCAAGATTGGTACAACGTTGTTCTTCCCAGCTTGAAGCCAGACTTAAAATTTCCGATCTGTTGGTCTTGCTTTACCCTCAGCCCCGTTTTTTATTTTTTTATTTTTTATTTTTTTATTTTGTATTTAATTAATAAGATTTTTTCTTGTTGGCCAGCAGCTCCTACTGCTGTTACAAAAATCATCTCCGGATGGTAATTCTTTGGTAGCAGATGGTAATGCTTTGGTAGCCAGGCTCAGCCAGCCGGCTTGTGGGAATGGAATGTTGCTTCTGCATTTGATATTAAAAAGAGCAATTGGTTTGAAGAAGTAGGACGTCATGCATTTGTATCCTGTAACTCATCCTTAGAAACACTGGATCTAAGAAGTAAAATATTATATATGTTAGCAGCATGTTTTAGAAACATTATTACTGAATTATGTGATTAATTCTTTCTTGCAAAACTGGAATGGTTGTTAAATGCTCCAAACAATGTGAGTGTAGTGTTAGGGATTAGAACATATATTGTAGAGATGTTCTGTTAGGATAAGAAACTCCCAGCAAAAAGAAAGGCAGATTTAGCAAACATCGAAGAAATTGGGGCTGTACACAAGGCTGAACTGATGCTATGATTCTGTGATCCTGTGATTCTGCGATTCTGTGAACTGTTTCACTCTGTGAGAAGATTGGGGTGTGAAGGCAGGCACCAGGATCCTCCCCTGTCTTTCTCCCGAGCTTATCTTTGTAAAAAGGACAAGCACATATCTGCAAAATGATGCTCAGGTGTGGAATAAACTAATTAATTAATGACTGGATGTGGTGTTGAGGGACATGGTTTAGTGGGAGCTATTGGTAACAGGTGAATGGTTGGACTGGATGATCTTTTAGGTCTTTTCCAACCTTGGTGATTCTATGGTTCTATGATTCTAGGATTAATTAACTACGGATTTACGCTTATGCAGCAAAAGTTTATGTTTGTCCCGTGTTTGCATGTTTAGTGAAGCGTCGAGAAGATTGTGAACCTAAAGCACTCAGCCAACGAGGAACCGGGGGAGAAGGAGATAAGGAGGAGATAGCAGATGTAACTCTGGGTGCTCTCCCGCTTGCAGGATGCCCGCCATTGCAATTGCGAATAAAATCCGCTTTATCAGAGACACCGTCCTAGAAAATTATTTGGATATTCCCCACGGGCCGATCCGTGCAGGTTTTGCCGTGAAATGGCGACAGCCGCTCGGTTCTCGCTGCCGCCGGCGCTGCTCGCTCCTCCCTCCGAGCCGCCGGGTTGGGGCTGCCGGCTCCGCCTGCTTCCCTTCGGAAGGACTCAACCCCTCTTCGGCTCCGGGTTTCGCTTTGATCCTCAGCGGAGCCAAATGCAGCCGAGACAGCCCAGCCTCCCGGCCCGGCTCTGCAAGCTGTGCTTTAATCGGGTGCTTTCATCTTTTCCATCTTGCCTTGCATGCGTGCGATTGCTGGTCTGCTCCCAGTAGCTCGCTGACCTGCTGGACTTTGCAGTAAAATGAGCTCCCCGGTCGGAGGATATTATTGCAGGAACACAAACCTCGGAGTGATCTCCTGCAGCGATACTTTGGTTACTTCTTTGGCTTCGTTGGTCCTGAGGGAATGCTTCTGCCACCCTGAAAAGGCACAGAATCACAGAATGACAGAATGACAGAATAATAGAAACACAGAATCATAGAAACACAGAATCACAGAATCACAGAATCATAGAATCATAGAATGACAGAATGACAGAAACACAGAATAACAGAATGACAGAATCATAGAATCACAGAATCACAGAAACAGAATCATAGAATCACAGAATCACAGAAACACAGAATGACAGAATCATAGAATGACAGAATGACAGAATGACAGAATCATAGAATGACAGAATCACAGAAACACAGAAACACTGAAACACAGAAACACCGAATGACAGACTCATAGAATCACAGAATCACAGAATCACAGAATCACAGATTCATAGAATCACAGATTCATAGAATCACAGACACACAGAATCACAGAAACACAGAATCACAGAGTCATAGAATCACAGAAACACAGAATCACAGAAACACAGAAACACAGAATCACAGAAACACAGAACGACAGAATCATAGAATCACAGAATCACAGAATGACAGAATGACAGAATCATAGAATGACAGAATCACAGAAACACAGAAACACAGAATCACAGAATCACAGAATCATAGAATCACAGAATCACAGATTCATAGAATCACAGACACACAGAATCACAGAAACACAGAAACACAGAAACACAGAATAACAGATTCAAAGAATCACAGACACACAGAATCACAGAAACACAGAATCATATAATGACAGAATCACAGAATCACAGAATCACAGAAACACAGAAACACAGAATGACAGAATCATAGAATCACAGAATCACAGACACACAGAATCACAGAAACACAGAATCATATAATGACAGAATCACAGAATCACAGAATCACAGAAACACAGAAACACAGAATGACAGAATCATAGAATCACAGAATCATAGAATCACAGAATCACAGAATCATAGAATCACAGAATCACAGATTCATAGAATCACAGACACACAGAATCACAGAAACACAGAAACACAGAATAACAGAATCATAGAATCACAGACACACAGAATCACAGAAACACAGAAACACAGAAACACAGAATAACAGATTCATAGAATCACAGACACACAGAATCACAGAAACACAGAATCACAGAATCACAGAAACACAGAATCACAGAATCACAGAAACACAGAATGACAGAAACACAGAATGACAGAATGACAGAATCTTAGAATGACAGAATGAGAGAATGACAGAAACACAGAAACACAGAAACACAGAATCACAGAATCACAGAATCATAGAATCACAGACACACAGAATCACAGAATCACAGAAACACAGAATCACAGAATCACACAATCACAGAATCACCGAGGTTGGAAAGACCTCCAAGCTCACCCGGTCCAACCACCACCAGCAGCTCTCACTCATCCCCGTCCCTCAGCACGACATCCAAACGTTCCTCGAACACCTCCAGGTGACTCCATCGCTCCCTGTGCAGCCCGTTGCAGTGCCTGACCACTCTTTCAGACAAGCCTGGATATTTCACTCATTCAGGCTGGATATTTCCTAACAGCCTGAATCTCCCCTGGCGCAGCTGGAAGCCATTCCCTCCACTCCTCTCACTGTTACACGAGAGAAGAGGCCGACCCCCAGCTCACTGCAGCCTCCCTTCAGGTAGTTACAGACAGCAATAAGGTCTGCCCTGAGCCTCCTCTCCTCCACACTGAAAAGGTTGCACTGGTTACAACCAGCATAGAATGAAACCCTCCTTTTCCCTGGCAGTTCTGAAAAAGATCCGTTTGCCATGGATCTTTTTTTTCATCCTTCCAACACCTCGTGTCCTCTAAGGGCACCGCTTTACCCTGAAAAAAAGCCTCCTGCTTTTAGCTTCCCTTCTATCGGGCTGCATGCCCTGGAAGGTTCCCTTTCCTAACAGGCCCTGTTCGTACCGTGCTCCTGCTACCAGGTTCCTACAACTACTTGGCAGTGTCTGTTCCTTCGGTGTGTTTTATTATGTTCCCCTAGGATCAATTTCCATAAAATACTCAAGGGCAGCACAGCGCGTCCATCTGCATATGCACCCATCTGTCAGCTTGCTTTCCTCCCTTCTAAATCATTCATTAGATTCCTGTCCTCTCTAAAATGCTTTAATAGAATCATAGAAACGCAGAATGGCCTGGGTCAAAAAGGACCATCACCAAACTGAGCCAGGGGAGGCTTAGGTTGGATATGAGGAGGAAGTTTTTCAGCCAGAGGGTGGTGAGGCACTGGAACAGGTTGCCCAAGGAGGCTGTGGATGCCCCATCCCTGCAGGCATCCAAGGCCAGGCTGGATGTGGCTCTGGGCAGCCTGGGCTGCTGGCTGGTGACCCTGCACATAGCAGGGGGTTGGAACTGATGGGCACTGGGGGCCTTTGCAACCCAGGTCATTCTATGAGTCAATGATTCTATGGGTCCCTATGGCATCCTGTGGGTCTCTATGGCACCCTATGGCACCCTATGGATCCTTATGGCACTCTATGGGTTCTCTGGGCAGCCTGGGCTGGTGGCTGCCGACCCTGCACACAGCATGGGCATTGTGCTCCTGTTCAACCCAGGCCATTCTGTGATTCTATGATCCTGTGGGTCCTTATGGCACCCCGTGGGTCCCTGTGGCACCCTAAGGATCCTTATGGCACCCTATGGGTTCTCTGGGCAGCCTGGGCTGGTGGCTGCTGACCCTGCACACAGCAGGGGGTTGGAACTGATGGGCATTGTGCTCCTGTTCAACCCAGGCCATTCTATGAGTCAATGATTCTATGGCACCCTATGGCACCCTATGGCACCCTATGGATCCCTATGGCACCCTAAGGATCCTTATGGCACCCCATGGGTTCTCTGGGCAGCCTGGGCTGGTGGCTGGTGACCCTGCACACAGCAGGGGGTTGGAACTGATGGTCATTGTGGTCCTTTGCAACCCAGGCCATTCTATGAGCCAATGATTCTATGGGTCCCTATGGCGCCCTCTGGGTCTCTCCGAGTCTCGGACTATGCGCATGCGCACATCCGACGGGAGATGCGCACGCGCATGCGCAGCACCCACTCCACCCCCTTCCTTCCGCCAGGGGGGCGCGCTACGGAGCGTGCGCGGCGCATGCGCAGAGAGCGGCGCGGCCCGGCCGTGAGGGGAGCGTGGCCGCCATGAACGCGGCGGAGCCGCTGGGCGCCGGGCTGCGCTTCGCCGAGCGGCAGCTGAGGCGGCACGGATGGACGCAGGGTGAGCGCCGGCCCGGTTGCCGCCGCTGAGACCGGCGGGGCGCGGCTGAAGGGTCTCTCTATCCGCAGGCCGCGGGTTGGGGAAGCGGGAGGACGGCATCGCGCGGCCCATCCGCACGAGCGTCAAGTGCGGCACCGCGGGGGTGAGCGCGGCCTGCAGCCCCCCCCACATCGGCCCGCCGCCCCTCCTCACCCTCACCGTCATCTCCTCCCCCCCCCCCCCGCAGGTGGGGCACGACGCCGCCGAGCAGTTCTCCTTCCATTGGTGGGATCACGTCTTCAACGAGGCGGCGGCCAACATCGCCGTGCGGGACGGGCAGGTGCGGGAATCGTTGCAGCCCCTTCCGAGGGGTGCGGCCCCTCCCCGTGAGCTCTGGGTGCCCCCGCTGCTGCCTGAGCCCCACCCCACCCCCCCGCTGCGACCCAGAGCCCCCAGTGCCCCCAGAGCCACCTCCAGCCTCACCCAGTGCCCCCAGTGCCACCTCCAGCCTCTCCCAATGCCCCCAGTGCCACCTCCAGCCTCTCCCAGTGCCCCCAGTGCAATCTCCAGCCTCTCCCAGTGCCACCAGAGCCACCTCCAGCCTCTCCCAGTGCCCCCAGTGCAATCTCCAGCCTCTCCCAGTGCCACCAGAGCCACCTCCAGCCTCTCCCAGTGCCCCCAGTGCCACCTCCAGCCTCTCCCAATGCCCCCAGTGCCACCTCCAGCCTCTCCCAGTGCCCCCAGTGCAATCTCCAGCCTCTCCCAGTGCCACCAGAGCCACCTCCAGCCTCTCCCAGTGCCCCCAGTGCAATCTCCAGCCTCTCCCAGTGCCACCAGAGCCACCTCCAGCCTCTCCCAGTGCCCCCAGTGCCACCTCCAGCCTCTCCCAGTGCCCCCCCCAGCCTCTCCCATTGCCCCCAGTGCCACCTCCAGCCTCTCCCAGTGCCCCCAGTGCCACCTCCAGGCTCTCCCAGTGCCCCCAGTGCCACCTCCAGCCTCTCCCAGTGCCCCCCCCAGCCTCTCCCAGTGCCCCCAGTGCCACCTCCAGCCTCTCCCAATGCCCCCAGTGCCACCTCCAGCCTCTCCCAGTGCCCCCAGTGCCACCTCCAGCCTCTCCCAATGCCCCCAGTGCCACCTCCAGCCTCTCCCAGTGCCCCCAGTGCCGCCTCCAGCCTCTCCCAGTGCCACCCCCAGCATTGCCCAGTGCCCCCCGTGCCGCCCCCAGCATCTCCCAGTGCCCCCAGTGCCACCTCCAGCCTCTCCCAGTGCCCCCAGTGCCGCCTCCAGCCTCTCCCAATGTCCCCCAGTGCCACCTCCAGATTCCCCAGTACCACCACTAGCCTCTCCCAGTGCCCCCAGTGCTGCCCCCAGCATTGCCTGGTGCCTCTCCCAGTGCCCCAGTGCCAGCATTGCCTCCAGCCTCTCCCAGTGCCCCAGTGCCACCTCCAGCCTCTTCCAGTGCCCCCAGTGCCGCCTCCAGCCTCTCCCAGTGCCACCCCCAGCATTGCCCAGTGCCCCCAGTGCCGCCTCCAGCTTCTCCCAATGTCCCCAGTGCCACCGAAAACTCCCCACAGCCTCCCGCTGCCATCTGCAGCCCCTCAATAGACCTCTGTTGCTGCCCCCCCCAGTACTGCCTCAAGCCCCTCCTGGTGCCCCCCCAGTACAGCCTGCAGGCCCCAAGCACGCTCCCAGTGTTCCTCCAGTACTGCCCAGTGCTGTCTGGAACCTTTTAGGACAATCCCAATGCTCCCCACTATTGCCCAGAGCTCCTCCCAGTGCCCCCAGTACTGCCTTAGCTCCCCAGTGCCCCCCCAGTGCTATCTAAGATGTCCTAACAGGATCCCAGTGCCCCCAGCATCCCCCAGGGCTGCCTAGAACCTTGTAATACAAAGCCACATGCCCTGCCCTCCCCCCACCCCCCTCGTACTGTCTGGGTTCCCCCTATGGCTTTCCAGAGCTCCCAGTGCCCCCCGTTGTGCCTAAACCCCTCCATAACAGTTCAGTGAGGCTCTGGGCTGTGACCAAACGCCCCGTTCCCTCTCTCTGCCCCCTCCTCACCCCCAGGACGGGGTCTGCGTGGAGGCACGTTCAGAGCAGCGCTTTGGGGTCAGCACTAAGAAGCCCCACAAGGTCCCCCCCCCAGGCAGCACACTATATGGCCACTTCATTAAGGTAACGACCTGGAGTAGTGCTGCTTCCCAGCCTGCTGCTGCTTGCACCCCTTCCCGTTTCCATACCCCCCCTTCCTCCTATTTCCATGCCCCCCTTTTCCATGCTTCCAGTTCCACACCCACCTTTTCCCCAACCCCCGTTTCCATGCTTTCCCATCCCCCCTATTTCCATGTCCCCAGTTCTGTGCCCACTTTCTACCTTCCACCTTTTTCACCTCACCATTTCCACGATCCCTTATCTCCCCTATTTCCATGTCCCTCCCAATCCCTTCCATTTCCATGCCCCTCAGTTCCACACCTGCCTTTTCCCTCCCACCATTTCCATGCTCCCATATCCCTCCCCGATTTCCACACCCTTCTGTTTCCAACCTCCCCTCTCCCCTTATTTCCACACCCCCTATTTCCATACCCTTCTTTTCCCACCCGCTATTCCCCCCATATCCATGCTCCCAGTTCCACATGCACCTTTTCCATCCCACCATTTCCACGCCCCCTTTCCTTCTCATTTCCTCACCCCCCATTTCCATGCCCTCCCATTTCCATGTCCTCCCATTACCCCATCCCTCTCCCTTTTCCACGCCCTCCATTTCCATGCCTTCCCCTTTCCATGCTCCCCTATTCCCCCAATCTCCATTCTCCTCAGTTCCACATCCACCTTTCCATCCCACCATTTCCATGCCCCCTATCCCTCCCATTTCCACGCTTCCCATTTCCACACCCTCCCATTTCCATGCCGCCCTGCCCCCCTCCCTTTTCCACATCTTCCATTTCTATACCTTCCCCTTTCCATGCTTCCTTATCCCCCCCATTTCAGTGCCCCTATTTCCACACCCACCTTTCCCATCCCTGTTTCCATGCTCCCCTATCTCCCCCATTTCCACACTCACCTTTCCCATTCCACCTCTTCCTCCCCTATTTCCTTGCCCCCTGTCCCCCCCACTTCCATGCCCCTTTTTTCCATGCCCTCATTTCTTCCCCTCTCTTCTGACTCCCCTTATTCCCACCTCCCCCCCAATTTCCACACTCCCCTTTTTCACGCAGGCAGCCACGCTCACAGCCCATGGGGAGGAGCCCACCAAGCAGCAGGGGGGCTCTGAGAGCAGCGAGGAGGAAGAGGAGGACAAACTGGACCGCTCTTCGGCCCGGAGGCACTGTAGCATTGAAGGGTGGGGGGGGAGTTGGGGGCCATCCTGCTGTCATCTCCTTCCTGGTGACACTGTGTCCCCTCTGTCCCTGCAGGCTGACAGATGAGGAGCTGGTGCGGGTGTGCGGGGGTCGCACGGCACACAAGTGAGTGGTTGGTTGTGGGGGTGGGGGGGGTCTGTGTGCTCCCTGCTCTGGGGAGGGGGGGTTCATTCCCCACTGTGTCCCTGTTGTTGCAGAGGTGCACGGCATGGACTGACCATGAGCGCCAAGCTGGCACGGCTGGAGCAGCAGGAGCGTGCCTTCCTGGCTGCTAAACAACACGGTGGGGGGGAGCAACCTATAGCCCTCCAGAGCAGCCCCCCGGCAGAGCTGCAGGACAGCAGGAAGAAGAAGAAAAAGAAGAAAAGGGAACCGTTGGTGGATGGAACTGATGTGGAAGGGCTGCAGAGCCAGGAGGCGAATGGAGAAGAGGAGGAGGTAGGAGAGGAGGAGAGAGAGGAGAGGAGAAAGAAGAAGAAAAAGAGGAGGAAGGAGAAGGTGGAGGATGTGGTTGAGATGGAGGTACCTCCAGAGGACACTGGTGGGCCAGAGGAGGCTGAGCACCACCCTGGGGTGGAGAGGAAGAAGAAGAAGAAGAAGAGGCAGAGGGAGGCAGAGTGAATGCAGCCACATGGCTGGGGGGGGTCCGGAGCCCCCTGTGGTGCATTGGGTGCTCAGAGGGATCTGGGGAGCTCTGTGTGCCCCATGGAATCTGCCTGCTGGCTGTGAACCCCAGCTCCCACCCAGCCCTGAGGATGGGACCAGTTTGCCATCAGCCCATGGTGGAGCAGTGCGAGGCCAGAGCGATGCGAGGGCAGAGCCTGCACAGTACTGGGTTCTCCAAAGGGTTTTTTGTCTTTTCTAATACATTTTTATTGCAACCAAACAATCCTGAAGTGTGAGACGCAGCCCTTGGTGCCTCGCTTTGTACCTGGAAGCACTCGATGGGGCTCCGACCACCCCAGCACTGAGCCCCTACGGCAGCTGCAGGACGCACTCAGTGCCCGGGTACGGGGGGAGGTTGAGGCCGTACTTCTCCTGCAGCGCCGCGGGCACAAACCGCCCCCCCAGGAAGTGGTAGCGCCCCGAAAAATGCACAGCTGCCTTCTTGGGGGCCGTCAGTGAGATGAGCATGTCGGGCCTCAGCCCATCCGCCCTTCCCTTCTCCACGTCCCAGCCTGCAACACAGCCCGTGTTGGAGCACGCTGCAGTGTTGCAAGTGCAGCGTGCTTCTCCCCCCTTCCCTCCCCCTCCCGGCGGTGGGTCTGTCCGTACTCACCTGAGGGGATGTCGATGCTGGCAATGGGCACCGTGACGTTCTGCAGGGTGCTGAGGATGCTCCCAAATGGCTCCCGCACCGCTCCCTTGAAGCTGAACCCAAAGATGGCATCCACCACCAGCCCATACAGCCCATCGATGAGCGCAGCCTGCGGCGGGGGGAGGAGCAGTGCGGGGTGAGGAATGGCAGTGGGGTTAGATCCAGCAGCAGGGTAAGGATGGGCGGTGGGGTGAGGAGCAGTGTGGGGTGAGGAGCAACATGGGGTGAGAAGTAGTGTGGGGTGAGGAGCAATATGGGGTGAGAAGCAGTGTTGGGTGAGGAGCAGTGTGGGGTGAGGACCAGTAGGGTGATGAGCACTGGCAGTAAGATGATCAGTACTGGGGGTAGAAGCAATATGGGGTGAGGAACAGCAATGGGATAAGATCCAGCAGCAGGGTAAGGATGGACAGTGGGGTGAGGAGCAATATGGGGTGAGAAGCAGTGTTGGGTGAGGAGCAATATGGGGTGAGGAGCAGTAGAGTGAGGAGCAATATGGGGTGAGGAGCAGTATGGGATGAGGAGCAGTGTGGGGTGAGAAGCAGTGTGGGGTGAGGACCAGTAGGGTGATGAGCACTAGCAGTAAGGTGATCAGTACTGGGGGTAGGAGCAATATGGGGTGAGGAACAGCAATGGGATAAGATCCAGCAGCAGGGTAAGGATGGACAGTGGGATGAGGAGCAATATGGGGTGAGAAGTGGTGTGGGGTGAGGAGCAATATGGGGGGAGAAGCAGTGTGGGGTGAGAACCAGTAGGGTGATGAGCACTGGCAGTAAGATGATCAGTAGTGGGGGTAGGAGCAATATGGGGTGAGGAACAGTGTGGGGCGAGGACCAGTAGGGTGATGAGCACTGGCAGTAAGATGATCAGTACTGGGAGTAGAAGCAGTATGGGGTGAAGAACAGCAATGGGATAAGATCCAGCAGCAGGGTAAGGATGGACAGTGGGGTGAGGAGCAATATGGGGTGAGAAGCAGTGTTGGGTGAGGAGCAATATGGGGTGAGGAGCAGTAGAGTGAGGAGCAATATGGGGTGAGGAGCAGTATGGGATGAGGAGCAGTGTGGGGTGAGAAGCAGTGTGGGGTGAGGACCAGTAGGGTGATGAGCACTAGCAGTAAGGTGATCAGTACTGGGGGTAGGAGCAATATGGGGTGAGGAACAGCAATGGGATAAGATCCAGCAGCAGGGTAAGGATGGACAGTGGGATGAGGAGCAATATGGGGTGAGAAGCGGTGTGGGGTGAGGAGCAATATGGGGGGAGAAGCAGTGTGGGGTGAGAACCAGTAGAGTGATGAGCACTGGCAGTAAGATGATCAGTAGTGGGGGTAGGAGCAATATGGGGTGAGGAGCAGTATGGGGTGGGGACCAGCAGGGTGGTGAGGACCAATATGGGGTAAGAACCAGCAGGGGGCTGAGGAGCAGTATGGGATGGGTACCAATATGGAATGAGGACTAGCAGTGGAGTGAGAATCAGTAGGGTGGTGAAGAGCGGTGCAAGGTGAGGACCAATATAGGGTGATGATGACGACTGGCAGTAGGGCGAGGAGCAGCAGGGTGGTAAGGAGCAGTGTTGGGTGAGGATCAGTATGAAGTCAGACCTGGCAGAGGGTGAGTAGTAGTGTGGGGTGAGGAGCAGTATGGGGTGAGGAGCAATGTGGGATGGGGACTAGCAGTGGAGTGGGAACCAGGGGGGTGGTGAGGACCGATGTAGGGTGAGGAGCAGTATGGGGTGAGGACTGGCAGTGGGGTGAGGACCAATATAAGGTGATGACTGGCAGTGGGGTGAGAAGCAGCAGGGTGGTAAGGAGCAGTATGGGGGGGTGAGGATCAATATGGGGTGAGGCCTGGCAGCGGGTGAGGAGCAGCATGGGGTGAGGAGCAGTATGGGATGAGTACCAATGTGGGATGGAGACTAGCAGTGGAGTGAGAACCAGTGGGGTGGTGAGGACCAATATAGGGTGAGGAGCAGCATGGGGGGGTGAGGATCAATATGGGGTGAGGCATGGCAGAGGGTGAGAAGCAGTACAGGCTGAGGCCCAGCAGTGGGGTGAGGAGCAGTATGGGATGAGTACCACTGTGGGATGGGAACTAGCAGTGGAGTGAGAACCAGTGGGGTGGTGAGGACCGATATAGGGTGAGGAGCAGTATGGGGTGAGGACCAATATAAGGTGATGACTGGCAGTGGGGCGAGGACCAGTACGAGGTGAGGAGCAGCAGGATGATAAGGAGCAGTATGGGGGGGTGAGGATCAATATGGGGTGAGGCCTGGCAGCGGGTGAGGAGCAGCATGGGGTGAGGAGCAGTACAGGTTGAGGCCCAGCAGTGGGTCACTGAGGCTGGCCTGCAGGACGCAGCCACGGCCCCTGGGGTGTCTGCTGTCTGCTCACCTCCGCTGGGAACTCGGCGAGGAAGGGGATGTCCATCTTCTGGCACTGCGTGGTCAGCCCCTCAAAGAGCGGCTTGTTGGGTCGCTTGGGGTAGTGCACGGTGGGGTGGTATCCCTGCGGGGACGGCGGTGCTCAGCACTGACTTGGGGGGGATGCGGACCCCCGAATGCGGCCCCCCCTTTGGGGCACTCACAAACATTTTCAGGTGCCTGGCGCACACCAAACCGTCACCGCCGTTGTTGCCCGGCCCGCAGACCACCAGCACGGCAGGGGGGCTCGTGGGGAAGGAGCCTGGGGGGTACGCCTGGAGGAGGGGGGGGACACGTTGGGTTGTGCAGGGCGGTGGGGGGGGTCACCCCTCTTCCCCCTCCTCCCCCTCCGTGCTCCCACCTTGGCGATGGCGGTGGCACAGCTCAGCCCCGCCAGCTCCATCAGTTGGTCCACGCTGAATTTATAGTCGGTGAAGAGCTCCTGGTCGATGGCCTGAGCCTCCTCCTGCCTGGGGGGGGGTGGGTGAGAGTGGGAGGGGGGCACGTGAGACCCCAGTGCAGCGGGGTCACAGCGCTGCCCTCCAGCAGCACAAAGCACGTGGGGTTGGGGGTCCTCTGCATCCCGTACCCCCTCTGCTCCTCCCACAGTGTGGCCCCCACACCCACCTCTGTGCCCCACATATCCAAAGAATCACAGACCCCCCCCCCAGCCCTCCCCTCCCCCACCATGTACCCCCTCCGTACCCCCCGAATACCCGGGAAAGCATGCCCTATGCAACCCCCCCTACACCCCCACTGCCCCATCCCTGAGCAAGCACGGCCCCCCACCTGTCTCCCCCTGCACTCCCCTATAGCCCCCCCGGCCCCATATTCGAGATACTGCGCCCCCCCCCGCACCCTTATGCACCCCTTCGCACTCCCCCGTGCGCCCCCCATTACCCCATACCCGAGGCCACGGTTCCCCCCGCACTCCCCTATGCACCCCCATACCCCCCACCTTGCCCCATACCCGACCTACCGCGGACCCCCCCACGTACCCCCCCCGTCCCATCCCTGAGTAAACCCCATCCCCCCGCACCGTCTCGCCCTGCTCCCCCTATGCACACCCCCGTACCCACACGATGCCCCCCCCGTCCCATACCCGAGGTAACGCGGTCTCCCCTCGCTCTGTCCGTGCATATCGCGCTGCGGGGAGCGGCCCCAGCCCCACTCCGGACCCCAGACCCGCCTCGGGCAGCGGCCCCCCGCCGCCACCAGCAGCCCCAACCCCCAGCCCAGCCCCCAACCCAACCCCCAGCCCAGCCGTGCCCGCATACGGCAGAGAGGAGCGGGGACGCGCACGGCGCACGCGCGAAGCGGGCGGAGCTGCGGGGAACGACGCGGTGCTGCCCCGCAGCGGTCGGAGCCGTGCGGGGCTCCGCTCCGCTGTGCTGCGCTGCGCTGCGTTGCATTGGGTTGCGCTGTGTTGCATTTCGTTGCATTGCAGTGTTGTTTTGCATTCCTTTGCATTGCACTGTGCTGTGTTGCACTGTGTTGCACTGCATTGCACTGTGCTGTGTTGCACTGTGTTGCATCGCATTGCACAGTGTTGTTTTGCACTGCATTGCTTTGCATTGCACTGTGCTGTGTTGCGCTGTGTTGCACTGTATTGCACTATGCTATGTTGCCCTGTTGCCCTGTGTTGCACTATGTTGTGTTGCACTGCATGGTATTGCACTCTGTTGCACTGTGCTGCATTGCTCTGTATTGCACTGTGTTGCAATGCGTTGTGTTGCACTGCAGTGCTCTGTTGCACCGCATTGTGCTGCATTGCTCTGTGTTGCACCACATTGTGTTGCATTGCACTGCTTTGCTCTGTGTTGCACTGCACTGTGTTGCACTGCTTTGCTCTGCGTTGCACCACATTGTGTTGCATTGCTCTGTTGTACCACATTGCTCTGTGTTGCACTGTATTGTTGCATTGCAGTGTTGCACTGCATTGTGTTGCATTGCAGTGTTGCACTGCACTGTGTTGCATTGCTCTGTGTTGCACTGCTTTGCTCTGTGTTGCATTGCACTGTGTTGCACCACATTGCTCTGTGTTGCACTGCATTGTGTTGCATTGCATGGTGTTGCACCGCATTGTGTTGCATTGCACTGCTTTGCTCTGTGTTGCTCCGCATTGTGTTGCATTGCACTGTGTTGCACCACATTGCTCTGTGTTGCATTGCACTGTGTTGCACTGCATTGCTCTGTGTTGCACTGCATTGTGTTGAATTGCATGGTGTTGCACCGCATTGTGTTGCACTGTATTGCGTTGCACCGCATTGTTGCACCACGTTGTGTTGCATTGCACTGCGTCGCACCGCTTTGCTCTGTGTTGCAGTGGATGCATTGCTCAACGCGCAGCACAGCTTCCTCCCAATGAACCCTCAGCGAAGGTGCACAGATGGAGACCCCAGGAGACAAAGACCCCAACCTGACCCTTCCTCTGCTCCCATTGCATGAGATGCACCACCCTGACCCACTGCTCTGCTCCTGGTGCATGGGGTGCACGACCCCAGCCCACCCCTTCCTCTGCTCTGGTTGGTCGGCGCTCAGCTGACCGTGAGGCAGCGTTGTGCCCAGGTGGCCCAGAAGGCCAATGGTGTTCTGGTTGACCAATGGCTGACAAACTGTTGACCAATAATTGACCGATGGTTGACCAACAGTTGGCCAATGGTTGGCCAATGATTTATCAACAGTTGACTGATGGTTGGCCAGTGACTGACCAATGGTTGACCAGCGATTGGCCAACGATTGACCAGTGATTGACAAATGATTGACAGATGGTTGACCAACAGTTGACAAACAGTTGACCAGTGGTTGGCCAACTGTTGATCAGTGGTTGACCAATGTTTGGCCAATGGTTGACCAACAATTGACCAGTGGTTGGCCAATGGTTGATTAACCATTGTCCAATGGTTGACCAGTGGTTGGCCAATGGTTAACCAACAGTTGACCAGTGGTTGGCCAATGGTTGACCAGCAATTGACCAGTGGTTGGCCAATGGTTGACTAACCATTGTCCAATGGTTGACCAACAATTGACCAGTGGTTGGCCAATGGTTAACCAACAATTGACCAGTGGTTGGCCAATGGTTGACCAGCAACTGACCAGTGGTCGGCCAATGGTTGACCAACCACTAACCAATAGTTGACCAGTGGTTGACTAATGGTTGGCCAACGGTTGGCCCATGATTGACCAACAATTGACCAGTGGTTGACCAGTGGTTGGCCAACAGTTGGCCAATGGTTGACCACCAATTGACCAGTGGTCGGCCAATGGTTGACCAGCAATTGACCAACGGTTGGCCACTGGTTGACCAACAGTTGCCCATGAGCCAGCACTGTGCCCAAGTGGCCCAGAAGGCTTTTGGGATCCTGGCTTGTGTCAGACTCTATGTGGCCCCATGAGGGTCAGCCTCTGCTCAGAGGTAACAATGATGGGACAAGAGGTGGTGGCTCACACTGTGCCGGGGGAGTCGGGTTGCATCTTGGGATTCATTTCTTCTCCCAAAGAGCAGTCACTGAAACTGCCCAAGAAGGGGGAAGGGGTCACCGTCCCTGGAGACGTTCAGGCACCACAGAGATGTGGCACGTGGGGATGTGGTTTGGGGGGATGGGTTGGGGATGGGGCTCTTGGGGATCTTTTCCAACCGTAATGATTCCACGATTCTATGAAAGCACACCTTTATGGAGGGAGATCTTACAGCACAAGGAGAGCAGTCGGCTCCGTGCCGCGTTGGGTGGTGGAAACGCAGCTCTGCTCTGTGTTCCTCCCGACGCTCACAGCAGACTGCAGAACTGAGACAGCACTGTGCAGCCCCCCAGATCCTTGTGTCCGGCCCTGGTGCTGCGGGGGGGGTCGGGGGCTGTTCGTAGTGCTATCACTGCGGGGATGGAGGGTGGGAGCGCGGGGTGGCGAAGCTTTGGTGCTGGGGAACCGAATCGTTACAGTTTGCAGGAGGTTCCTCGTTGGATCATTGTTTGGGTGGGAGAGGGGGGTATTTTACTTCTAGCCTCTCCCCCCCCATTCAAATTGCCCACCCCCATCTCTGGAAGGAAAATTTCTTTCCAGGGCTGTGCCCAGGATGGGATGAACACAGCACTTCCCCATGCATGGGTGGGCCCCATCCCCCATGGCAATAACCCCACGCACTCCGGCCCTACACACCCCCTTACCTGACCCCACGGGTGGTGCCCTCGGTGCAGCTTCACCCCCATCCTGCCCTGTGTCCCGGAAGGACCTGCAGGGGATGCAGGAAGGAAGATTTATCCCATGGGCGATGCTGGGAGTGCCCTGCAGAGGAGCTCGGGGCAGAATCCTACTCACACCGTGCGTCTCCGTGGCTGCGTCCCACTGATGCGGGGCAGTGGGGAGCAGAACTGCAGCGGGACGAGATCCTGTGGGCAGCAGCATGATGGTGGCATGGGGTCTGTGCATGACGTCCCCATTCACCAACCAACCAACCCCCCCTCAGTGCATGCAAGCACGGCTCAGGAGCGTGCAGAGCTTTGCTGCTGTCCCCATACCCCACCAGCCCCCCGATCCCGACCCTCGTGGTGGGGGGCTGCTCACCAGGGCCGGGGTGGGCTGGAGGCAGAGCTGCATCTGGAGGGTGCGGGTCAGCCCAGTGACAATCCTCTCACCATCTGCCCTGGGGGTGTCCTGTGCAGGAGACCCCGCTAAGGCCATCCCCAGGGGGTGGTTGGTGCGTGACATGCATGTAGGGTCCATCCCCGGGGTCCCCTGTACCTGGCAGCGCGACAGCAGCCTCAAGGCCTCCTGGTAGTGCCCGACGGCCCTCTGGGGGTCCCCCAGGTGAAAGCGGGCAGCCCCCAGCCCTTCACATGCTTTGCACTGCCCCAGCACATCCCCTGCGTGCCAAAGGGTTGCATCAGTTCTGGCTGCACGGTGAAGCATCACGGGGCTCGCTGCAAGCTCCGCTGGCTGCTGCACAGCTCCCACACGTGGCACCGGGGTCTCCTGGGGATGTTGCCCCTTACCCGAGTCGCGGAAGGCCTGCAGGGCGTGCAGGTAGTTCTCTGCAGCGGCCTCGTGCTCCCCGAGCTGGCTGAAGGCATACGCCAAGTTCCCAAAGCACTGCCCCTGCGCCCTCCGGTTCCCCGCAGTGCCTGCAATTCATCACTGGGGGTTCATTTTTGTACCACCCCCCCCCCGCACAGAGTGAGGCTGTGATGCCATACCGTGCAGCGCTGCCGCTCGCCGGTGTGGGGCCAGGGCTGCGCTGAAGTGTTGCAGTGCATTGCGGGCAGCACCCAGGTTCTGCAGCACTGCAGCCTCCCCGCTGCATCCTGGTGCTCTGCGGCATGCGGCAAGCGCGTGCTCAAAGCTCTCTGCAGCCAGCGGGAAGATGCGCAGCTGGGAGTAGCAGAGGCCGATGTCGTTGTACAGCTTCCCTGGGGGGCACAGAGGGAGCGTTGGGTTGGGGTCATGCATCCATGCAATGGGAGCAAAGGGATGGGTTGGGGTCATGCATAACATTCACCAGTAGCAGAGGGATGGGTTGGGGTCGTGCATCCATGCAATGGGAGCAGAGGGATGGGTTGGGGTTGTGCACCTTGTGCAATGGGAGCAGAGGGATGGGTTGGGATCTTGCACCCATGCAATGGGAGCAGAGGGATGGGTTGGGGTCGTGTATTCCATGCAATGGGAGCAGAGGGATGGGTTGGGGTCGTGCATTCATGCAATGGGAGCAGAGGGATGGGTTGGGGTCGTGCATTCATGCAATGGGAGCAGAGGGATGGGTTGGGGTCATGCATCCATGCCATGGGAGCAGAGGGATGGGTTGGGGTCGTGCATTCATGCAATGGGAGCAGAGGGATGGGTTGGGGTCATGCATTCCCTGCAATGGGAGCAGAGGGATGGGTTGGAGTCATGCATCCATGCAATGGGAGCAGAGGGATGGGTTGGGGTCATGCATCCATGCAATGGGAGCAGAGGGATGGGTTGGGGTCGTGCATTCATGCAATGGGAGCAGAGGGATGGGTTGGGGTCATGCATTCCCTGCAATGGGAGCAGAGGGATGGGTTGGAGTCATGCATCCATGCAATGGGAGCAGAGGGATGGGTTGGGGTCATGCATCCATGCAATGGGAGCAGAGGGATGGGTTGGAGTCATGCATCCATGCAATGGGAGCAGAGGGATGGGTTGCAGCTGTGCATTCCATGCAATGGGAGCAGAGGGATGGGTTGGGGTCATCCATCCATGCAATGGGAGCAGAGGGATGGGTGGGGGTCATGTATTCCATGCAATGGGAGCAGAGGGATGGGTTGGGGTCGTGCATCCATGCCATGGGAGCAGAGGGATGGGTTGGGGTCATGCATTCCCTGCAATGGGAGCAGAGGGATGGGTTGGAGTCATGCATCCATGCAATGGGAGCAGAGGGATGGGTTGCAGCTGTGCATTCCATGCAATGGGAGCAGAGGGATGGGTTGGGGTCATCCATCCATGCAATGGGAGCAGAGGGATGGGTTGGGGTCTTGCATCCATGCAGTGGGAGCAGAGGGATGGGTTGGGGTCATGCATAACATTCACCGGTAGCTGAGGGATGGGGTGGGGTTGTGCATACATGCAGTGGGAGCAGAGGGATGGGTTGGGGTCATGCATTCCCTGCAATGGGAGCAGAGGGATGGGTTGGGGTCATCCATCCATGCAGTGGGAGCAGAGGACCCGGTGTGGAGTTACCCTGCAGGGCTGGATCGGAGATGCTGTCACATAGTGCCCAGCACCGGGTGAGGGTCCCCGCGACCTCAGCGGCCCCGAATCGGCCGCTCTGCAGCATGGAGCCGCTCGCTCTGCTCAGCGCCACGGCGGCCGCGTCGGGGCAGTGGACCCCCGCGTAGCCCCGCGCCGCCTCCAGGAAGCAGCGGGCGGCTCTCTCGGGGTCCCGCATGCCTAGGTAGCAGCAGCCCATCGCCACGCTGCTCCCCGCCCCACCGGAATCCCGCAGAGCCTCCGGGAAATCCCGCAGCCCTTCGTGAGCCGCAGCGATGTCGAAATGGAGCCCCTCCGGCCGTTCCCCGACCGAGGGTCGGGATTTGAGGAGGAATTTCAGCCCCTTCCCGGGCTTCCCGGCCTCCACGTAGGCGGCCCCCAGGCGGAAGGCGCAATCCCTGCGCAGCCATGGGGTGGGGGTGCGCAGCGAGAGCCCCACCGCCCTCCTGAAGCAGCCCAGTGCCCCCCGCGTGTCCCCCAGCTCCAGCGCCCGGCACCCGGCGCGCGTCAGCCCCTCGATTTCAGCCACCCGCTCCGCTCCATTGTCCCCGTCCTCCCCGTTGTCCCCCTCCCCCGAAATGGGTTTCTCCTTCCCTTTCCTCCGACGTTTCCTCCCGGGGGCTGTGGGGGCCGGGGGGATCGTGGGCTCCTCGGAAGCCATGGGCAGAGGTGAGCCGGCGGCTGTGGGGGGAGCACCGGGGGTCTGCCTGGAGACAAGCGAAGGGCCGTAGGGTCATTAAGGTGAGAAGACAGCTATACAACTGAGTCCAACCATCAGCCCATCCCCGCCGGGAGCATGATCACGGAATCACTCCGGTTGGGAAAGACGCCCCAGGGCCACCCCATCCAGCCCTTCCACCCCCCACCGCCCCCCGCACCCACTCATGGAATCGTTCTGTCTGGAAATACCTCCGAGATTGCCAAGCCCACCCATTGACCCGTGGGCACCCTTCTCGCTCATGGAGTCATTAGGGCTGGAAAAGACCCCCACCCCCACCCTATCCCCCCTAAGCACGTCCCTGTGTGCCCCATCTCCGCGGTGCCTGGACTCTTCCAGGGACAGTGAACCCCCTCTCCCCCCCTCAAAAAAATGGAGCAGTTCCAACGACCTCTCTTCCTGAGGACAAACGGACCCCAACACCTGACCCGAACCCCCATCTCAGTGTGAATCCAGTTTGCTGCCAAGACGGGAGGAGAGCCGCCTTCCTCCCCAGAGGTGCCCGAGGTTGGGGGCTGTGAGCAGCGGATGGAGCCGTGGCTGTCCCCTGTCGTGGCGCACCGCGGCTGCTCGGAGTCCCCCCCCCAGCCCCAACCACCCCCTCTTGCTTTTCCCTGTGCCGTTTACTCACGGATTTGAGGAGGGGGCGATCGTGGCTGCGGTGTCAGCCCCTCTCTCCCCCCCCCTCCCAGGGGAGGGTCTCCGGAGCGACCCCGACCCCGCAGCCTCCGGGCGGTGGTGTGAGCTGCGTTAATGTGCGCTCCTAGGAGGGCTCCCCTGGAGATGGCCCCGGTGGCTCCGGTTACCGTTCCGTCACCGTGCCGTGACACAGCCCGACTGTGGGAGCGGGGCTGAGCAGCTCTGATGGGCGACATAAGTGTGACAAGGACACAGCTGTGCTGCGTGACACGGCCGGACCGTGGGAGCGGGGGTTGTGGGAATTGAATGTTGTTTCTGCATCAGGACAAAATGAGAATTTTGTTAATTTCATGGCCTCTGCTACCGTTTGGGTTCTTTTTTAGAACTAGCAGTTCTTTTCAAGGGCCTTTCTGCTTTACTGGGGTTCTCTGATAAGTTTTCATTGCTAATCTTTATCAGTGACATCGATGACGGAATTGAGCGCACCCTCAGACAGTTTGCTGATGACACCAAGCTGAGTGGTGTGGTTGACACGGTGGAAGGAAGAGATGCCATTCAGAGGGACCTCGACAGGCTGGAAAGGTGGGCCTGGGTGAACCTGATGAGGTTGAACACAGCAAAGTGCAGAGTTTGGCACTTGGGCTGAAGGAATTGCAGGCATCCATGCAGACTGGAAGGAGCGGTCCTTGAGAGCAGCCCTGCAGAGAAGGACCTGGGGGTCCTGAGGGATGGAAAGCTGAACGTGGGGCAGCAGGGTGTGATTACAGCTGGGAAAGCAAATGGGATCCTGGGCTCCATCAGCAGAGGGGTGGCCAGCAGGGACAGGGAGGTGATTGTTCCCCTCTGCTCTGCTCTTGTGAGGCCCCATCTGCAGCACTGCGTCCAGGGCTGGAGCCCCCAGGACAGGAAAGACAGGGAGCTGTTGGAGAGGGTCCAGAGGAGCCACAGAGATGAGCAGGGAGCTGCAGCACCTTCCCTATAAAGACAGGCTGAGGGAGCTGGGCTTGTTCAGCATGGAGAAGAGAAGGCTGCGGGGTGAATCATTGCAGCCTGCAGTACTAAAGGGAGCCTACAGACAGGAGGGGAGTCAGCTCTTGGGAAGGGGAGATGACAGCAGAATAAGGGGAAATGGTTGGAATTGAGGGAGGGCAGATTTCAGTTGGGTGTGAGGGGGAAGTTGTTTGCTGTGAGAGCGGTGAGGTGCTGGAACAGCTGCCCAGAGAGGCTGTGGATGCCCCGTCCATCCCTGGAGGTGTTCAAGGCCAGGTTGGATGGGGCCCTGGGCAGCCTGGGCTGCTGTGAAATGTGGAGGTTGGTGGCCCTGCGTGTGGTGAGGGGTTGGAGCTTCGTCATCCTTGAGTCGTAGAATCATAGAATCATAGAATCAATAAGCTTGGAAAAGACCCACAGGATCGTGCAGTCCAATCATTCACCCTTCACCAATGGTTCTCGCTAAACCATGTCCCTCAACACAACATCCAGGGTTGGAGTCCCTTCCAAGCCTGGCCATTCTGTGATTCTGTGATTCTAATCCCCTAGATAAATCTTCCCCAACAACACATACTCAGTATATAAGTAGTATGTGTATATATATATATATATATATATGTATATCTGTAGAGATTAGGTAGATGGAGTAAATTCTAAGCACAAAGGCTGAAGCTCCTGTCTGTCCAGCCATCTAAAAAACTTCTGGGCCTTCAGTGAAAGGCAAGCTAGATGTAATAAATATCTTGACAAATCAGAAACCCCTTGATGCTGGAAAAGTTCTAGCTTTTGGTGCTGGATAGACAGGACCTGAGTAATAGAGAATTCAAGGAGGAGAAGTTAAATCATTAAAAATATACATATCTAAGCCAGTAACAACTTCTGGACAGCCAGCGTTGAAAATATAGATGTCACACACATTGCAAGAGTATCCTGTGCAAATTAAAAGGACAATTAGTGACATACCTCAGGAAGTGCCTGAGGAAAGTATTGAGGAAGATGGGGCACTTCCCTCCCTGCTCTTTGTTTAACAACGACTCCCAAGAAAATCACTGTATGAATATGAACAAGAAGAGTGTTGAGACATCTTGGAGACGACGGGACTGACACCAGATAACAAACAAATTAACAAGTAATTAACAAATGTAAGCCTTCTGGTAAGATTGTGAACCTGGAGCGCCCAGCCAGTGGGGAAACAGGGGAGGGAGGGGAAACGAGGTATAAAAACTGTCATGTTGTGTCCACAAGGTGCTCTCCTGCTTGTGGGATGCCTGTCATTGCAATCGTGAATAAAATCTGCTTCTATCAGAGATACTGTCCTGATAAAAATTATTTCGATATTTCCTACAGGGTGACACAGCTCTGATGGGTGATAGAGCTGTGATGGGTGACACAGCTGTGATGGGTGATGGAGCTCTGATGTGTGACACAGCTGTGATGGGTAACAGAGCTGTGATGGGTGACGGAGCTCTGATGGGTGACAGAGCTCTGATGGATGGGTGACACACCTGTGATGGGTGACGGAACTCTGATGGGAACACAGCTGTGATGGGTGACACAGCTGTGATGGGTAACAGAGCTCTGATGGGAGCACAGCTGTGATGGGTGGCAGAGCTGTGATGGGAACACAGCTGTGATGGGTGACAGAGCTGTGATGAGTAACAGAGCTGTGATGGGTGATGGAGCTCTGATGGATGGGTGACAGAGCTGTAGTGGTTGACAGAGCTGTAATGGTTGACAGAGCTGTGATGGGAGACAGAGCTGTGATGGGTGACACAGCTGTGATGGGTGACAGAGCTGTGATGGTTGACAGAGCTCTGATGGGGACACAGCTTTGATGGGTGACAGAGCTCTGATGGGTGACACAGCTCTGATGGGTGACACAGTTGTGATGGATGGGTGACACAGCTGTGATGGGTGATGGAGCTCTGATGGGAACACAGCTGTGATGGGTGACACAGCTCTGATGGATGGGTGACACAACTGTGATGGGTGATACAGCTGTGATGGTTGACACAGGTGTGATGAGGACACAGCTGTGATGGGTGACACAGCTGTGATGGGTGACAGAGCTCTGATGGATGGGTGACACAGCTGTGATGGTTGACAGAGCTGTGATGGGGACACAGCTGTGATGGGTGACAGCTCTGATGGATGGGTGACACAGCTGTGATGGTTGACCGAGCTGTGATGGGTGACAGAGCTGTGATGGGTGACACAATCAGCAAGCGGCTGCTGTGAGAGGCAGGTTGTGTTTTGGCAGTGGAAGCGGTGAACCAGGTAACGGTGATCCATAGGGAACATCACAAAGAGAGCCCAGGGTCCATCATAGACACAGCATCACACACACAGGTCTGCTGTGTCTGCGCATCATGCACATCTTTTCCTTCTCCCCTCAATGCTTTTCTATCTTAGGGAAAAAAAGGCACCGGGTGTGAGGAGTGGGGCAGTGCTTGGCTCACAGCCTGCTCAGCAGCACCCAGCTGAGGTCTGTGCAGCTGGAAAAGGAAATGTCCCATATTTGGTGAGAAAACTGGTATTTCTGGGAGAAAATACAATTCTGGGGAGAAAAAAGTCTTTCTGGAGGAAAATGTCATATTTCTGAATATAAAACTGGTCTTTCTGGGGGAAAATGTCATAATTTTGGTGAGAAAACTGGTCTTTCTGGGAGAAAATGTCAAATTTCTGGGGAGAAAATTGGAAATACTGGGGGAAAATGTCATATTTTCAGGGAGAAAACTGGAATTTGTGGGAGAATACGTCCCATTTTGGAGAGAAAACTGGTCTTTCTGGAGAAATTGTCTCATTTTGGCAAGAAAACAGGTAATTCTGGTGTAAAATGTCATATTTCTGGGGAGAAAACTGGAATTTCTGGTGTAAAATGTAATATTTTGGAGGAGAAAACAGGTATTTCAGGGAGAAAAAGTCCGATTTTGGTGAGAAAAGTGGTATTTCCGGTGGAAAATGTCATATTTCTGGTGAGAAAACAGGTAATTCTGGGGGAAAACGTCCTATTTCTGGGGAGAAAACTGGTCTTTGTGGGAGAAAATGTCATATTTCTGGGAGAAAAGTGGAATTCCAGGGAGAAAATGTCCCATTTTGGTGAGAAAACTGGAATTTCTGGGGGAAAATATCCCATTTTGGGGGAGAAAACTGGAATTCCTGGAGGAAAAAGTCGTATTTTCAGGGTGAAAACTGGTCTTTCTGGGGGAGAAAATGTCCCATTTGGTGTGAAAACGGGAAATTCTGGGGGAAAACAACATATTTCTGGTGAGAAATATGGTATTTCTGGGGGGAAATGTCCTATTTCTGGGGAGAAAAGTGCTATTTGTGGGAGACAGTGTGCCATTTTGTTGAGAAAACTGGTATTTCTCGAGGAAAATGTCATATTTCTGGTGAGAAAACAGGTAATTCTGGAGGAAAATGTCGTATTTCTGGGGAGAAAAGTGGTATTTCTTGGAGAAAATGTCTCATTTTGGTGAGAAAACTGGTCTTTCTGGGTAGATACTGTCTCATTTTGGTGAGAAAACTCGAATTTCTGGGGGAAAATGTCATAGTTTTTGGGAGAAAACTGGTATTTCTGGGGGAAAATGTCATGTTTTTGAGGAGAAATCAGGTATTTGTGTGGGAAAATGTCCTATTTCTGGGGAGAAAAGTGGTATTTGTGGGAGACAAAGTGCCATTTTGTTGAGAAAACTGGTCTTTCTGGGTAGATACTGTCTCATTTTGTTGAGAAAACTGGTATTTCTGGGTGAAAATGTCATAGTTTTTGGGAGAAAACTGGCATTTCTACTAGAGAATGTCATATTTCTAGGGAGAAAACTGGAATTTCTGGGTTAATATGTCAGAATTTTGGTGCGAAATCTGGAATTTCTGGGGGAAAATGTCTCATTTTGTGGAGAAAACTGGTCTTTCTGGGGGAAAATGTCCTATTTCTGGGGAGAAAACTGGAAATTCTGGGGGAAAATGTCCTATTTCTGGGGAGAAAACTGGAATTTTTGGGGAAAATGTCCTATTTCTGGGGAGAAAAGTGGTATTTCTGGGTGAAAATGTCCCATTTTGTTGAGAAAACTGGTCTTTCTGGGTAGATACTGTCTCATTTAGGTGAGAAAACTGGTATTTCTAGTAGAAAATGTCATATTTCTAGGGAGAAAACTGGAATTTCTGGGTGAATATGTCAGAATTTTGGTGCGAAATCTGGAATTTCTGGGGGAAATTGTCTCATTTTGTTGAGAAAACTGGTCTTTCTGGGGGAAAATGTCCTATTTCTGGGGAGAAAAGTGCTATTTCTGGGTGAAAATGTCCCATTTTGTTGAGAAAACTGGTCTTTCTGGGTAGATACTGTCTCATTTTGGTGAGAAAACTCGAATTTCTGGGGGAAAATGTCAGAATTTTCAGGGAGAAAACTGGTATTTCTGGGGGAAAATGTCATGTATTGGTGAGAAAACAGGTAATTCTGGGGGAAAATGTCCTATTTCTGGGGAGAAAACTGGTCTTTCTGGGAGACAGTGTGGCATTTTGTTGAGAAAACTGGTCTTTCTGGGTAGATACTGTCTCATTTTGTTGAGAAAACTGGTATTTGTGGGGGAAAATGTCATAATTTTTGGGAGAAAACTGGTATTTCTGGGGGAAAATGTCATGTTTTTGAGGAGAAATCTGGTATTTGTGTGGGAAAATGTCCTATTTTCAGGGAGGCAAACGGTTTTTCTGGGAGAATATGTCCCATTTTGGGTTGAAAACTGGTCTTCGTGGGCGAAAATGTCCCATTTGGGGTAGAAAACGGGCATTTCTGGGAGAAAATGTCTCATTTTGTTGAGAAAACTGGTCTTTCTGGGAGAAAATGTCCCAATTTCACAGAATCACAGAATCACAGAATCACTAAGGTTGGAAAAGTCCTATAAGATCATCCAGTCCAACCATCCACCTATCACCCATGGTTCTCGCTAAACTATATCCCTCAACACAACATCCAACCGTTTCTTGAACACCTCCAGGGTCGGTGACCCCACCACCTCCCTGGGCAGCCCATTCCAGTGCCTGACCACCCTTTCAGAGAAGCAGTATTTCCTAATATCCAGTCTGAATCTTCCCTGGCGCAGCTTGAAACCATTCCCCCTAGTCCTATCACCAGTCACACGAGAGAAGAGGCCGACCCCCAGCTCGCTACAACCTCCCTTCAGGTAGTTATAGAGAGCAATAAGGTCTCCCCTGAGCCTCCTCTTCTCCAGACTGAACAATCCCAGCTCCCTCAGCCGCTCCTCATAAGGCCTGTGCTCCAGACCCCTCACCAGCTTCGTTGCCCTTCTTTGAACACGCTCCAGGGCCTCAATGTCTTTCTTGTAGTGAGGGGCCCAGAACTGGACACAGTACTCAAGGTGCGGCCTCACCAGAGCTGAGTACAGGGGGACAATTACTTCCCTGCTCCTGCTGGTCACACTACTTCTGATGCAAGCCAAGATGCCATTGGCCTTCTTGGCTACCCGGGCACACTGCTGGCTCATGTTTAGCCGAGCGTCAACCAACACCCCCAGGTCCATTTCCTCCACACAGTCTTCCAGCCACTCCGCCCCAAGCCTGTAGCGTTGCTTGGGGTTGCCGTGGCCAAAGTGTAGGACCCGGCATTTGGTCTTATTAAACCTCATCCCATTGGCTTCAGCCCAGCTCTCCAGCCTGTCCAGATCCCTCTGTAGGGCCTCGCTACCCCCAGGCAGATCGACACTTCCAGCCAGCTTGGTGTCATCTGCAAACTTACTGAGGGTGCACTCGATGCCCTCATCCAGGTCATCAATAAAGATATTGAAGAGGACAGGCCCCAGCACCGACCCCTGGGGAACCCCACTCGTGACCGGTCGCCAGCCGGATTTGGCTCCATTGACCACCACTCTCTGGGCCCGGCCCTCCAGCCAGTTCCTTACCCAGCCAAGAGTGTACCTGTCCAAGCCACGGACTGCCAGCTTCTGCAGGAGAATGCTGTGGGAGACAGTATCAAAGGCTTTGCTGAAGTCTAGGTAGACCACATCAACAGCCTTTCCCTCATCCACCAGGCGGGTCACTAGATCATAGAAGGAGATCAGGTTGGTCAAGCAGGACCTGCCCTTCGTGAACCCATGCTGGCTAGGCCTGATCCCCTGGTAGTCCCGCACTTGCCGCGTGATCTCCCTCACCAGAAATGTGTTGAGAAATGTGGTATTTTGGGGGGAAAATGTCATATTTCTGGTGAGAAAACTGGTCTTTCTGGGAGAAAATGTCCCATTTTGGAGAGAAAACTGGTCTT
>CM059475.1:744019-770483 GCA_030408155.1 Lophura swinhoii
TCCGTGCCAAGCTCGGAGTGGACAAAACCAAGCAGCCTCAAGCGAAACCCAGAGCAGCTCCAGCAATGAAATGAAAAGCTTTCCTGGAGTGGAAGCGATCGTGCCAGGGAGAGGCAAAGTGCCACCCATCGATTGGACCTGGATCCACGCGACTCCTCGGTGCTGCAGCTGGGTCACCTTGCCTGCCGAGGAGGTGCTCCTCTCCAAAGCAAAGCGCTGCTGGTTCCATAGAAGCTCCGCTGCAGGATGTTGCATTCTCCCATTTGATGCCATTTGCAGCTCAGCCTCGGGTTTATTTTCACAGCCACCTCAGCCCTGCCTCTCTGGTTAAGCTGATGTGATGCGTGCGTGTGTGCATGGAGTTCTATTTTAGTGCTGTTCCTGGCAAAAAAAAATTAAAAAAATAAATAGATGTCTTCTCCCTCCAGGATAGGGAACACCCGTGGTCCGGGATGGGTGGGAAGGGATGGATGGGACCAGAGCCCCCTCCCCACTGTCTGCATGTTGGGGATTTGAGGGAGCCTGGCTGGGGTGAGTGGAAGATGGAGCTCTGCAGCTCGCCTTGGCCGTGCTTGAGCTCTTTCAGTTGGGTTACAGATCCACAGTGCATCGTTTGGGGGTTATTTCCAATGGGAGCTCAGTTCTTTTCCAGCTCCATCCTTCCCTATGCTGCTCCCACTGCGTGCCAGCCTCAGTTCTGTGCCTCCAACCCTTGCTCTGTGGTCTGAGAGTCTGTGCTGCTCCAGTGCCAGTCTGGGGACTCTCTCCAACCCTCGCTGTGCCCGTGGCAGATTTCAGCCTCGTGTGCGCCCCCATCATTCCTCATCCTCTGCTTGAAGGACGTCGGGGTCCTGTAGGGCTCTGCTGATGGCTCTGGGGCTGAGCTCCTGGGGCTGAGGCTGGCTCAGCTCATGGCATGTGGGAAAGCGTTGCTTTGTGTCCCCCCACCGCCCCAAAAAGCCATCGGAGGGCTCTGTGCCATATCCTGATGGAGGGCCGGGCCTGACTTGCCCAGGCGGAGAAAATCTGATCTGAAGCAATCGAAATTCACCCCTGAGGAGGATGTGACTCAGATCTGCCTGGCTGTGCTTCCATCTGCCCGCGGCCGTGGCGAGAGCAGGGGGAGAAGCTGCCAAAGCGGTTCTGAACGCCGTGAAACCCCCACCGCGGGGCCGGGACCCACTGCTCACACCCCACAGTGCCATCCCAGCACCGGAGCCCCGACCCCGAGGGAGCTCCAGGCACCCGGCGGAGCGTTGCATCCCTTCGGCTCTGCTAAAACCAAAGGAACCGAGAGCCCCCCCCCCGCCTCTCACCGTTACCCCCCCCCCCCCCCCCGCCCCGCTGTAGCACAGCCCTCCCCATCGCCTCCCTTCTCAGGCTGTCGCAATGGACTCTCCCAGCGCTCGGTGCGTGTGGCGGAGGCTGCAGCGCTGACGCCGGGCTGGTACCCGCGGGCTGCTCCTGCTGGATCCCCACGAGCATCCTTCCTTCCTCGGAGCATCCTTCCTTCTCACAGCCAGTGCTGGAGCAGACCACGCGCTGACACAGGTAAGGAGAGGAGGATGCCTCTATAAAGCGTTTCCCCCCCCTCCCCCCTTCCCCCTCCCATCTGCTTTTAATTAGCATCCTCGGGGTTGCTAGCTGACGGGGAGTTCTCCTTCTCCTTCCCATCGCTGTGGCCATTTTGTCCTGAAAATCCTTGCCTCCACTTCACTCTGCTTTTTCTCTGCGTGGTCGGAAGCCCCTCGTTACCGCTCAGCGCTGCGCACCGCAGGGATTGCATTATGGGGATGGATAACGATTCCAGCGGGTTTTGGGGAGGGGGAGTGCCACAGCTCCCCGGGGTGGGGGCTGGGGGTGACCTTGGGCACTGGGGAGTGCCAATTCTTCCCCACGTCGCCATGTTCGTGGTGTTCTGCGAAAGGGGGCTGCAGGGGGACCCTAATATGGGAACCCCCAGGGGTTGGGGCATGCAGTGATGTGGGGCCGCACCGATCGGGTGTTCAGAGGGAGGAAAGGGGTCTGGATCCCATAACCTTGTGCAGGGCCAGCGGTGGTGGCCAGGGCTGACATCAGGGATGGGGTGGCTGAGCCTTTATGCAGCCAGGAGAGCATTTTTAGGAAACCCCCATCTCCACACCCCATCTTGCCAGGCTGTGATCTGTGCCATTTCTGCCTTCCTTGGGAAAGCAGAACCCTCATCCTAAAAGGATCTGCTGTTGCTGTGTGGCGACCCGATGCTGTGCGGCCCCCAGCTGTGACCTGCAGGTGCTTGTACCCCCCCCCAACCTCGATGCTCCCCCCTCCCTTTGCCGGATCCCTATTGCCAAAATGCGTCACAGCCCCGTGGAAGCGGCCCCGCACCAGATGACCTTGGTGGTGGTGAAGGCCGCAGACCGGCTCCTTCCAGGCTGCTGGGATTCCACCCGAGGAGGGCAGCGGGTGATGAGGATTTGATGCCCGGGGATGGAAGTTGGAGGGTGGGGGAGGGGGTTGGGATTGCGGGGGGTGGGAGGGGGGGTTGGTGTTGTGCCGCAGCGCCAGCACCGCACTGTCCCAGGGTGTCTGCGCAGAGCCGGCGTGGGTTGGGTGCCCGCCCCGGGGGGAGAGATGCCGCCAGCCCCGGATATTTTGGAAAGGCCAAATATAGCTCTACGCTGCGCCCCAGCCCCGCTCTTACAGGGGGGAGTCAGGGGGGGGGAGACACGCTGTGACGGCTGCGTCCTCCCTGCGGCACAACTCCTGAGTCGCGGCCACTGCTGCCTGGCGGGTTCGTGCTGCCAGAAGTAAAAATAGCCCGTTTTGGGGGGGGGGGGGGGAGGGAAGGGGGCGGGGGTTCATGCTGGGTCAGCAG
Organism: Lophura swinhoii; assembly: GCA_030408155.1. NCBI lineage: Eukaryota > Metazoa > Chordata > Aves > Galliformes > Phasianidae > Lophura > Lophura swinhoii. The sequence goes on from CM059475.1 coordinate 746,877, forward strand.
TGCCCATTCCCGCTCGGGGCTGTGGGTCTGTCCCTGGCACGCATTGTGCCGTGCTCAGCAAGGGGCAATGTGGGGTGATGCCCATGGCCTGGTTGGTCTGGGGGATTGGACACCCCAGGATGGGGGCCTTTGGGGTGTATCCGGACCCCCCTTTCCTCTCAAAACTCAGATGCAGTGGTGGTCAGAGTGTGTCCGGCTCTGCCTCAGGCTCTCAGCTTTGGCCAGGGGCTCTGATGGAACGCACCTGCAGCCAGCCTCTTTCTGGAAGCCTCCCTGGGGTGGGCACGTGAGGTCCCCCTGCCCGCTCTGCACCCACTGCCACCTTTTGGCAGCTGGGTTGGTGCTGGGCGAGCCTGCATACCACCCTAAGGGTCCCCCAACACAAACCTCACTTCACGCCCTGCCTGTGGATGGCTACCAGAGCCATCCTGGAGCCATCCTGCTGCCCTGGGAGGTTTGGGGACCCCCATGTCCCCGCGGCCTGCTTCCCTCACTGTCCCTCTGAGGCAAGGTGACAGTGCCGCTCGGTTCCCAAAGCACTGGCGCTTTCTGGGGGCCTCCTGCTGTCCCACTTCTTGGTGGTGACCCCACAGCATCTTCCAGCTTCCTTATCCTCTGTCCCTCGTGGCGCTGACCCACAGGGCCGGCTGTCCCCAGGCCCTCGCTGTCATCGGCGTCCTGCCAGCCTGAGGGATGCTGCGTGCCGTGCTGGGGTCAGCATCCCCCCAGGGGTCTCGTCCCAACCCTGAGACCCCACCCCGCGCGGAGGTGGTGGGAGCAGAGGGCGGGCTCCTGCGTGGCCACACCTCCGAAGCTCATTGGCTGAACGGCGGGGCCGTGCCCCTCCAGCCCCATTGATGCAAGTGGGGTGGCCACGCCCCCTGCAGCTCATTGGTTCGTGGCCCAGCCTCGTCTTCCCAGCCCCATTGAGCGGGCGGTGGGGCTTTTTTTTTCTCAATGGGCTGGGCGGCCTGGCAGGGGGCTGCGATGGGAACAGGGGCGTCCTCGCGGCCGGGGGGCCTTGGCTTGTCAATGGGGGGCTGTGGGTCCGTGCTGGGGATCCTCCATCCCCATGAGACTCTGGGGTCGCAGATAAGGTTGAGATGTGGCCCCCTCGACATCCTGCTGGGATGGAGGTGCCCCACCATGCGGGCTTTGCTTCTCCGAATGGAGGGGATGTGGGGAGGACTCTGGAGCTGCTGTGTCCCTCCATACCCCACCTTTTCAAGTCCCAGTTCCTACGTGCCTCCATAGGATATTTTCTCCTGTTTCCCATATCCCATGTGTCCCTCCAGATCCTATCTGCGCACGTTCCCCAGACCTGTGGGTGCCTGGTCCTACACTGGGTTCTCGCTATGCCCATGTCCCTGCAGCCTTGCTGTGGGGCAGAGCCAAATCCTCCAGTTTCCATCCAAATGCTGCACACCGAGCCCCACGCTGGATGTGCAGACCCCGGGGTGAGGTGGGACGCGAGGACATCCCCGCCTTAACACGGGCACTGTTGTGTCTGGGTCCCCAGGTGTGGGCCACGCGGATGGGTAGCACTGCTGCCCGGCCCTCCGCATCCAACCGCGGCCCCTGGGCGTGAGGGCTCAGTCCTAACTCAGAGACCCCCCCCAAAGCCCCACGCCGCCATCCCATCCCAACGTCACCATGGACGAGAGCTTCCGAGACCGGACGGCCTTCATCCGCGGCGCCAAAGACATCGCCAAGGAGGTGAAGAAGCACGCGGCCAAGAAGGTGAGCAAGGGCATGGACCGCGTGCAGGACGAGTACACCAAGCGCTCCTACAGCCGCTTCGAGGAGGAGGACGACGACGAGGACTACGCGCCGCAGGACGGCTACTACCGGGGTGGTGAGGGGGCGGCCGAGGAGGAGGGGGCTTCCAGCGATGCCACCGAAGCGATGCCACCGAAGGGCACGACGAGGAGGATGAGATCTACGAGGGCGAGTACCAGGGCATCCCGAGGCAGGACTCGCTGAAGGGCGGCGAGAGGCTGGGGGGCGAGGTGACCCCCGGGGCCTTCGATGACAGCGAGGGGCAGCGGCGCAAGGACAAGGAGGAGCTGGCGCAGCAGTATGAGCTCATCCTGCAGGAGTGCGGCCACGGGCGCTTCCAATGGAGCCTCTACTTCGTGCTGGGACTGGCGCTGATGGCCGACGGCGTGGAGGTGTTCGTGGTGGGTTTCGTGCTGCCCAGCGCCGAGAAGGACATGTGCCTCTCCGACTCCAACAAGGGCATGCTGGGTGAGTAGGGAGAGGGGGTGGGCTGGGGTGGGAGGCACGTGGGTGTGGGGAGGTGGGCTGAGGTTTGCAGGGGATACCTCAAGAATCAGAAGCAGGTGGGGTATGGAGGGACACGTGGGATGTAGGGGGCGGGGGAAGTAACAGTGTGGAGGGACACAGGTGTGGGGACATGGGAAGATGGAGTAGGGGGGGACACGCGGGATATGGGGGACAGGAGCAGACAGAGCGTGGGGACATGAGAAGATATGGAAGGACTTGTGAGATATGGGGGACGTGGACAAGTGGGGAGTGCAGGGACACCGCTATGGGGAATGTGAACAGAAGGGATATGGAGAGACCCCAGAAGGACACGTGGGATATGGGGGACAGGAGAAGGCGTGGTGTGTTAGGAACAGGTGTGAGGACGTGGATGGGTAGGGTATGGAGGGGTACATTTATGGGGACAAGAGCAGGTAGGGCAATATTGAGGGACACAGGCGAGGCGAGCATATAGGGAATGGAGACGTGAAAAGATAAGATATGGAGGGACATATGGGATATGGGGAACAGGAGCTGGTAGGGTGTGGAGGGACTCAGGTGTGGGGGCACGTGAAGAAACTGGGGGAGATGGAAGGACATGAGGTTAGGGGGGGACATGAGCAGACAGGACATTGTGGGACATGGCATATGGGGGACACAGGAGTGTGTGCGCAGACAGGGGAGCACAGAGGGGCACAGGGCTGTGGGGCACACAGGTAGGTGCACGCAGATGGAGCTGTGGGAGTGGGTGGGGGTGTAGAGGGGCATGGGATGGGGGGGGGAACATCACGAGATGGGGGAACATGAGAAGCTATGGGGGAATATAAGGATCTAGGGGGCACAGATGGAGGGGAGCACCAGAAGGGAACCAGGAATCCTCCCCCCCTCCCTGGACCCCTCCGTGTGGGTTGTGGGGGTCTCAGTGCAGCAGCTGATGGGCCGAGCACCGCAGCACAACTCCGCAGTGCCTCGTGCCCCCCCCCCCCGGCCCTGCAGCCCCCGGCTTATCTCTGTGCTGCAGCCCAACTGCTGCCCGCTGCTGATAAGGGGATGCTGCGAGCGGCTCTGGGGGGGGGGGGCTGCAGGGACTGCATTGGCTGCACTGCAGTGCGCTCCCCCCTTCTGTGGGGTGCCCCACCCCCATCCCAAATTTGAATCCACTGCACCCCAAGACCTGGCAAATCAGTGCAGGCGTGGGGATGGATGTGGACAGTTGGGGGGGCTCTGGGCTGGCACCCCAGGAGCCCTCTGGATCTGGGGGATCCCTCAGCCCCCCATCCCCCATAGCATCACCAATGTGGTACTGGGGGGCTCCTCATTCCCCTCCATCTTGCATGGCATCACTGATGTGATATGGAGGGACCCCGCAGCCCCGCATCCACCATAGCATCACCTGTGTTGTACTGGGAGATCCCTCCACCCCATATCACACAAAGCAACACCTATGTGGTACTGGGGGACCCCTCAGCCCCCCATCTTACATGTCATTATCAATGTGGTATTGAGGGACCCCTCACCCCCCCCCCAACCCCCATAGCATCACCAGTGTGGTACTGGGGGACTCCTCATTCCCCTCCATCTTATATGGCATCACTGATGTGTTATGGGGTACCCCTCCACCCCCTCCATCCCCCATAGCATCACCAATGTGGTACTGGGGGACCCCTCAGCCCCCCATCCCACATAGCATCACCAATGTGGTACTGGGGGACCCCCCATCCGCCATAGCCTCACCAATGTGGTACTGGGGGGCTCCTCATTCCCCTCCATCTTACATGGCATCACTGATGTGTTATGGGGGACCCCTCAGCCCCCCATCCCACATAGCATCACCGATGTGGTACTGGGGGACCCCTCCACAACCCCTATCCCCCATAGCATCACCAATGTGGTACTGGGGGGCTCCTCATTCCCCTCCATCTTACATGGCATCACTGATGTGTTATGGGAGACCTCTCAGCTCCCCATCCCCCATAGCATCACCTATGTGGTACTGGGGGAACCCTCTACCCCCCCATCCCCCATGGCATCACCTATGTGGTACTGGGGGACTCCTCATTCCCCTCCATCTTACATGGCATCACTGATGTGTTATGGGAGACCTCTCAGCCCCCTATCCACCATAGCATCACCAATGTGGTACTGGGGGACCCCCCATCCGCCATAGCATCACCGATGTGGTACTGGGGGACCCCTCCACCCCCTCCATCCCCCATAGCATCACCAATGTGGTACTGGGGGACCCCTCAGCCCCCGATCCCCCATAGCATCACTGATGTGGGTCCCTGGTACCCAGGGCTGACACCGCTGTCCCCCCCCAGGGCTCATCGTGTACCTGGGCATGATGGTGGGCGCGTTCCTGTGGGGCGGGCTGGCCGACCGCCTGGGCCGAAGGCAGTGCCTCCTCATCTCCCTCTCCGTCAACAGCATCTTCGCCTTCTTCTCCTCCTTCGTCCAGGGCTACGGCACCTTCCTCTTCTGCAGGCTGCTCTCGGGCGTGGGGTAAGGGCACCCCACGGGGACGGTGTGCTGATGTCCCCCTCTTTCCCTCCCTGATGCCCCCCTCTTTGCGCCCCCAGCATCGGCGGATCCATCCCCATCGTCTTCTCCTACTTCTCCGAGTTCCTGGCGCAGGAGAAACGCGGTGAGCACCTGAGCTGGCTCTGCATGTTCTGGATGATCGGCGGCATCTACGCCTCCGCCATGGCCTGGGCCATCATCCCGCACTACGGTAAGGGAACGGCAACACCGGGCGTGCAGGGAGCTCTGTGGGATCTCAGCCCCATAACCATGTGTGCACAGAGCTCTGTGGGTTCTCAGCCCCATAACCATGTGTGCATGCAGCTCTGTGTGTTCTCAGCCCCATAACCATGTGTGCATGGAGCTCTGTGTGTTCTCAGCCCCATAACCATGTGTGCACTGAGCTCTGTGGGATCTCAGCCCCATAACCATGTGTGCACGGAGCTCCGTGTGTTCTCAGCCCCATAACCATGTGTGCACTGAGCTCTGTGTGTTCTCAGCCCCATAACCATGTGTGCACGCAGCTCTGTGTGTTCTCAGCCCCATAACCATGTGTGCACGCAGCTGTGTGTGTTCTCAGCCCCATAACCATGTGTGCACGCAGCTCTGTGTTCTCAGCCCCATAACCATGTGTGCACGGAGCTCCGTGTGTTCTCAGCCCCATAACCATGTGTGCACTGAGCTCTGTGTGTTCTCAGCCCCATAACCATGTGTGCACGCAGCTCTGTGTTCTCAGCCCCATAACCATGTGTGCACGGAGCTGTGTGTGTTCTCAGCCCCATAACCATGTGTGCACGCAGCTCTGTGTGTTCTCAGCTCCATAACCATGTGTGCACGCAGCTCTGTGGGATCTCAGCCCCATAACCATGTGTGCACGCAGCTCTGTGGGATCTCAGCCCCATAACCATGTGTGCACGCAGCTCTGTAGGATCTCAGCCCCATAACCATGTGTGCACGGAGCTCTGTGTGTTCTCAGCCCCATAACCACGTGTGCACGGAGCTCTGTGTGTTCTCAGCCCCATAACCACGTGTGCACTCAGCTGTGTGTGTTCTCAGACCCTGTACCATGTGTGCACTGAGTTCTGCAGAGTCTCAGCAGGATCACTGTACATGTCCCGAGCTCTGCAAAGTCTCAGCCCCTCTGCCACGCATGCACCGAGCCCTGTAGGATCTCAGCTCCCACCATGTGTACACTGAGCTCTGCAGCATCTCAGCTGGATCACTGTGCATGTCCTGAGCTCTGTGGGGTCTTAGACCCTGTGCCATACGTGCACTGAGCTCTGCAGGGTCTCTGCTCCCACCATGTGTGCATTGAGTTCTGCAGGATCTCAGCCCTGTCACCATGAGTGTGCACTGAGCTCTGCGGGGTCTCAGCCCCTCTGTCACGCATTCACTGAGCTCTGCAGCTTCTTAGCTGGATCACTGTGCATGTACTGAGCTCTGTGGGGTCTCAGCCCTGTCACCGTGCATGCACTGAGCTCTGTGTGGTCTCAGACCCTGTACCATGTGTGCACCGAGCTCTTCAAGTTCTCAGCTCCCACCATGCATGCACTGAGCTCTGTGGAATCTCAGCCCCCACCATGTGTGCACTGAGCTCTGTGGTGTCTCAGCCGTGTCACCATGCATGCACTGGTCTCAGTCCCTCCCTCCACCATGTGTGCACTGAGCTCTGTGGGGTCTCAGCCCTGTCACCGTGCGTGCACCGAGTTCTGTCGGTCTCAGCTCCACCACCATGTGTGCATCGAGCTCAGTAGGGTCTCAGCTTCCACCATCCATGTGTTGAGCTCTGCGGGGTCTCAGCCCCCTTCCATGCCCTCTCCTCACAGGCTGGAGCTTCCAGATGGGCTCGGCGTACCAGTTCCACAGCTGGAGGGTCTTTGTCCTGGTGTGCGCCTTCCCCTCCGTCTTCGCCATCGGAGCGCTGACCACCATGCCCGAGAGCCCCCGCTTCTACCTGGAGGTCAGCCTGGGGCTGGGGGCTATGGGTGGGGGTGGGACTCCCATACGGATGCTGGGGTGGGGGTGAGACCCCCAAATGGATGCTGGAAATGGAGCGGAGACCCCCAGGTGGCTGCTGAGGGTGGGAAAGTGACCCCCAAATGGATGTTGGAGTTGGGGTAAGGACCCCCAGATGGATACTGGCGTTGGGGGCAGGTGGGTGCTGGCAGGTGGGTGCTGGCAATGGCATAGGGACCCCCAGAGGGCTGCTAGGATGGAGCAGGGACCCGCATAAAGGTGCTGGTGATGGGATAGGGGCACTCACATGGACATGCGGATGGGGCAGGGATCCCAGGTAGGTGCTGGGTGTGAGGCAGGGACCCCAGGAAGGTGCTGGGGGTGGGGCGGTGCCCCCCAAATGGATGCTGGGGGTAGGGCAGCGTTGGTCCCAGGGTGACCCCTGGCCCTGCCCTGCAGAATGGCAAGCACGACGAGGCCTGGATGGTGCTGAAGCAGGTCCACGATACCAACATGCGGGCCAAGGGCCACCCTGAGAGAGTCTTCTCGGTAAGGTCCAGCCCCCCACCAGTGCTCCACCAACCCTTGTCCAGTGCCACCAGTCCCATCTGGATACCATCGTCCCAGAGCCATCAGCCCCATCCTGCTCTCATCTGTCCCATCTCAGTGCCACCAGCCCTGTCCCAATGCCATCATCTCTACCCCGGTGCCATCAGCCCCATCTGAGTGCCCCTATACCAGTGCCATCATCCCCATCTGAATACCCCCAGACCAGCATCACCAGCCCCACACCAGTGCCACCAGCGCCATCGGAATACCCCCATACCGGTGCCATCAGTCCCACCTGAATAACCCCAGACCAGTGCCATCAACCCTGTATCAGTGCCATCAGCCCCATCTGAATACCCCCAGACCAGCACCACCAGCCCCAACCGGTGCCACCAGCCCCACCCCAGTGCCATAAATCCCATACTGGTGCCACCCACCCCCATACCAGTGCGTATCCCCCCACGCCCGCTGCTTCCCCTGCCAATTTCCACCTCGGGGAGCAGCATCGCCTGATGGGGGGGGAAGAGGGGGGTGAAAACGGGTGGGGAAACTGAGCCACGGGCGCCTGCAGGTCACCCACATCAAGACCATCAAGAGGGAGGATGAGCTGATTGAGATCCAGGCGGACACGGGCGCTTGGCACCGCCGCTGGTTGGTGCGCTGCCTCAGCCTCTCGCAGCAGGTATGGGGTCAGGTTCTGCCCCACAGCCATGGGGTCCCTGCTATGTCCTTGTTGTCCCACCTCTCATCCCGCCCTGCAGGTTTGGAGCAACTTCCAGCAGTGCTTCGCGCCCGAGTACCGCCGCATCACGCTGATGATGATGGCTGTGTGGTTCACCATGAGCTTCAGGTGGGGTCTGGGTGGGTCCCTGGGATGGGGGCATTGGGCTGGGCGCAGGAGTGATGGGGTGGGGTTGGGAATGGGGCTGGGGGCAATGGGGTGGGTACAGGAGAGATGGGATGGGGCTGGGGGCATTGGGATGGGAACAGGAGAAATGGGATGGGGCTGGGGGCATTGGGATGGGAACAGGAGCAATGGAACTGGAATGGGAATGGGGCTGGAGGTAAAGGGATGGGAACAGGAGCGATGGGATGGGGCTGGAGACAACGGGACAGGACTGGGGGCATTGGGATAGGGCTGGAAATGAGGCCGGGAGCAATGGGATGGGGCTGGAGGCATTGAGATGGGAACAGGAATGATGGAACTGGACTGGGAATGGGGCTGGGGGTAATGGGACTGGGCTGGGAGCACTGGAGTGGGAACAGGAGCAATGGGATGTGGCTAGGAATGGGGCTGGGGCAATGGGATGGGCTGGGGGCTTTGGGATGGGGCTGAGAATGGGGCTGGGGCAATGAGACCAGGCTGATGATACTGGTATGGGACTGGTGATATTGGGATGAGGTTGACAGCATTGGGATGGGGCTGGTGGTGCTGGGATGGGGCTAGTGGCACCTGGATAGGGCTGACAGTACTGGGACAAGACTGGTAGTACCAGTATGGGGGCTGGGGGCTCTGGGACTGGGCTGATGGCACTGGGATGGAACTGGTGGTACCAGTATGGGGGCTGGCAGCATCAGGATGGGACTGCTGGTACCAGTGGAAGTGGGTGGCAGCAGTATGAGACTGATGGCAGCAGGACTGAATGGGTGGCTCTGGGATGGGACTGGTGGTGCTGGGGTGGGGCTAGTGGCGATTGGAGGATGGTGATGGCATTGGGATGGGATGGGGGCACTGGGATGAGACTGATGGCACTGGGATGGGACTGGTGGTGCTGGGGTGGGGCTAGTGGCGATTGGATGATGGTGATGGCATTGGGATGGGATGGGGGCACTGGGATGAGACTGATGGCACTGGGATGGAACTGGTGATACTGGGGTGGGGGCTGGGGGCACTGGGATAGGGCTGATGGCATTGGGATGGGGATGGGGGCACTGGGATGAGACTGATGGAACTGGAATGGAACTGGTGGTACCGGTGTGGGGGCTGGGGGCACTGGGATAGGGCTGATGGCATTGGGATGGGGATGGGGGCACTGGGATGAGACTGATGGCATTGGGATCTGGTGGTACTGGTATGGGAGTAGGTGATGCTGGAACGGTGCCGGTGGGATTGGGATGGGACTGGTGGCATTGGCCACTCGGGATAGGGTGGGTAGCTCTGGGATGGGGCTGATGGTTCTGGGCTGGGGCTGATGGCGGCAGTATGATGGTGGGTGACAACGGCATGGGACTGGTGGTACTGGGAGGGGGCTGATGGCACTGGGATGGGGGTAGGCAGCATCAGAATGGTGCTGATGACACTGGGACAGAGGCGGGTGCACGGTGCCAGGCTCAGCTCCTCTCACCCCACAGTTACTACGGGCTGACGGTGTGGTTCCCAGACATGATCAAGCACCTGCAGAACATCGAGTACGCCTCACGCACCAAACTCTTCACCCGCGAGAAGGTCCGGCACTTCACCTTCAACTTCACCCTGGAGAACCAGATCCACCAGGGCGGGGAGTACTTCAATGACAAGTGGGTGGTGGGGGCAGTGGGATGGGGCTGGGGGCACTGGGGTGGAAACAGGAGCAATGAGATGGGGCTGGGGGCACTGGGACAGAGGTGGGGGCGTAGGGATGGGGTTGGAGGCATCAGGATGAGGCTAGAGGCATTAGGACAGGGCTGGGGGCATTGGGATGGCGCTGGAAGCATTGGGACGGGGTTGGGGACACTGGGACAGGGCTGGGGGTGTTGGGATGGGGCTGGAAGCATTGGGATGGGATTGGGGACACTGGGACAGGGCTGGGGGTGTTGGGATGGGGCTGTGGGGGCTTTGGGACAGAGTTGGAGGCACTGGGATGGGGTTGGGGACTCTGGGATGGCGCTGGGGGCATTGGAATGAGGCTAGAGGCATTAGGACAGGGCTGGGGGCGTTGGGATGGGGCTGGAAGCATTGGGATGGGATTGGGGACATTGGGACAATGCTGGGGGCATTGGGATGGGGCTGTGGGGGCTTTGGGACAGGGCTGGAGGCATTGGGATGGGGTTGGGGGGGACTTTGGGACAGGGTTGGAGGCATTGGGATGGGGTTGGGGCCTCTGGGATGGTGCTGGGGGCATTGGAATGAGGCTAGAGGCATTAGGACAGGGCTGGGGGCATTGGGATGGCGCTGGAAGCATTGGGACGGGGTTGGGGACACTGGGACAGGGCTGGGGGTGTTGGGATGGGGCTGGAAGCATTGGGATGGGATTGGGGACACTGGGACAGGGCTGGGGGTGTTGGGATGGGGCTGTGGGGGCTTTGGGACAGGGCTAGAGGCATTGGGATGGGGTTGGGGGGGCTTTGGGACAGAGTTGGAGGCACTGGGATGGGGTTGGGGACTCTGGGATGGCGCTGGGGGCATTGGAATGAGGCTAGAGGCATTAGGACAGGGCTGGGGGCGTTGGGATGGGGCTGGAAGCATTGGGATGGGATTGGGGACATTGGGACAATGCTGGGGGCATTGGGATGGGGCTGTGGGGGCTTTGCGACAGGGCTGGAGGCATTGGGATGGGGTTGGGGGGGACTTTGGGACAGGGTTGGAGGCATTGGGATGGGGTTGGGGACTCTGGGATGGCGCTGGGGGCAATGGAATGAGGCTAGAGGCATTAGGACAGGGCTGGGGGCGTTGGGATGGGGCTGGAAGCATTGGGATGGGATTGGGGACATTGGGACAATGCTGGGGGCATTGGGATGGGGCTGTGGGGGCTTTGCGACAGGGCTGGAGGCATTGGGATGGGGTTGGGGGGGACTTTGGGACAGGGTTGGAGGCATTGGGATGGGGTTGGGGACTCTGGGATGGCGCTGGAGGCAATGGAATGAGGCTAGAGGCATTAGGACAGGGCTGGGAGCATTGGGATGGGTCTGGAGGCATTGGGATGAAAACAGGAGCAATGAGATGAGGGCTGGGTGCACTGCGATGGGGGTGTTGGGATGGGGTTGATGGTACCAGTACAGGCTAGGTGGCACTGGGATGGGGCTGGGAGCCCTGGGATGGAAACGGGAGCAATGGGATGGAGCAGGTGGCACTGGGACACAGCTGGGATGGAAACATAAGCAAGGGGGGTGTTGGGATGGGGCTGATGGTACCAGCATGGGGTGAGTGACACTGGGACAGGGCTGATGGCATTGGGTCGGGGCTGGTGGTACCCACATGGGGCTGATGGTGCCGGCTGTCCCCCCCCGTCCAGGTTCATTGGGTTGAAGATGAAGTCGGTGACGTTTGAGGACTCGCTGTTTGAGGACTGCTACTTCGAGGACATCACCTCCAGTAACACCTTCTTCAAGAACTGCACCTTCATCTCCACCGTCTTCTACAACACAGGTTTGGGTTGAGGGAGGGGAAGTGAGGTGGGAGAGGGGGAAATGGGAGCGGGGGAGGGCAGCCTCCAAACCCCCCCCTCTGTCTGCCTCCCCCCAGACCTCTTCGAATACAAGTTCATCAACAGCCGCATGCTGAACAGCACCTTCTTGCACAACAAGGAGGGCTGCCAGCTGGACTTCAGCGACGACAACAACGCCTACATGATCTACTTTGTCAGCTTCCTGGGCACCCTGGCCGTGCTGCCTGGGAACATCGTCTCAGCGCTGCTCATGGACAAGATCGGCCGCCTCCGCATGCTGGGTGGGTGCTGCTGCCTCAACGTTCCCCTCTCCTGCATCCATTTCCCCCTTTCCTCTCCCATTTTCCCCTCTCCTGACTCAGTGTGCCCCCCTGCTGCCTCAGTTTCCCCATATTTGCCTCAATTTTCCCTTCTGCTGCTCCATTGTCCTCCCTTCTGCCCCATTTCCCCCCTCTCCTGTCCCAGTGTCCCCCTCTGGTGCCTCAGCTTCCCCCTCTCCTCTCCCCATTTTCCCTTCTCCTGCCTCACTTTCCCCATATTTACCTCAGTTTCTCTCTCTGCTGCCCCATTTTCTCCCCTCTCCTGACCCACTGTCCCCCTCTGTGCCTCTCTGGTGCCTCCATTTCCTCCTCTCTTCCCCCATTTTTCCCTCTCCTGCCTCAGTTTCCCCATATTTGCCTCAATTTCCCCTTCTGCTGCTCCATTGTCCTCCCTTCTGCCCCATTTCCCCCCTCTTGTCTCCCAGTACCCCCCTCTGGTGCCTCAGTTTCCCCTTTTCCTCCCCCATTTTTCCCTGAATTTGCCCCAGTTTCCCTCTCTGCTGCCCCATTTTCCCCCTTTCTGCCCCATTTTCTCCCCTCTCCTGTCCCAGTGCCCCCCTCTGGTGCCTCAGTTTCCCCTTCTCTTCCCCCATTTTCCCCTCTCCTGCCTCAGTTTCCCCATATTTGCCTCAATTTCCCCTTCTGCTGCTCCATTGTCCTCCCTTCTGCCCCATTTCCCCCCTCTTGTCTCCCAGTACCCCCCTCTGGTGCCTCAGTTTCCCCTTTTCCTCCCCCATTTTTCCCTGAATTTGCCCCAGTTTCCCTCTCTGCTGCCCCATTTTCCCCCTTTCTGCCCCATTTCCCCCCTCTCCTGTCCCAGTGTCCCCCTCTGGTGCCTCAGTTCCCCCCTCTCCTCCCCCCATTTTCCCCAAATTTGCCTCAGTTTCCCTCTCTGCTGCTTCATTTTCCATCTTTCTGCCCCATTTTCTCCCCTCTCCTGTCCCAGTAACCCCCTCTGGTGCCTCAGTTTCCCCTTTTCCTCCCCCATTTTCCCCTCTCCTGCCTCAGTTTCCCCCCTGCTGCCTCAGTCCCCCCCCTGACACTCTGTCCCCCGGCAGCCGGCTCCAGCGTGATGTCCTGCGTGAGCTGCTTCTTCCTCTCCTTTGGGAACAGCGAATCTGCCATGATTGCACTGCTCTGCCTCTTCGGCGGCGTCAGCATCGCCTCCTGGAACGCCCTGGATGTGCTCACCGTGGAGCTCTATCCATCCGACAAGAGGTGCGTGGGGTGCTGGGTGCAAGGGGGTGGGGCTTGGGTGCAAAGTTTGGGGTCTGGGTGCAAGGTTTTGGGGACTTGAGTGCAGGGGTTTGGGTGCAGGGTCCAAGGTTTGGGGTTTTAGATGCAGGGTTATGTGATGGGTGCAAGATTTGGGGTTTTAGGTGCAAAGGTTTGGATGAAGGGTGGAAGATTTTGAGTTTCAGTTGCAAGGTTTTGTGTTTTAGGTGGAAGTTTTGGGGGGTTCGGTGCAAGATTTTGGGCTTTAGTTGCAAGGTTTTGGGTTTTAGATGCAAGGGTTGGATGAAGGGTGGAAGATTTTGAGTTTCAGGTGCAAGATTTGGGGTTTTCGATGCAAGGCTTTGGGTGCTGTGTGCAAGGAGTGGGTGCAGGTTGCAAGGCTTTGGGTTTTAGGTACAAGGATTTGGGGCTGGGTGCCAGAGTTAGGGGCAGACTGCAAGGTTTTGGGTCTGGGTGCAAAGATTTGAGCTTTAATTGCAAGGTTTGGGATTTTGGATGTAAGGCTTGGGTGATGGGTGTTGGATTTTGAGTTTCAGGTGCAAGATTTTGGGTATCAGATGCAGAGTTTTGGGGGCTGGGTGCAAGGAGTGGTTGTAGGGTGCCAGGTTTTAGGTTTTAGATGCAAGATTTTGGGTCGTGGGTGCAAGGATGTGGGGACTTGAGTACAGGGGTTTGGGGGCAGGGTCCAAGGTTTGGGGTTTTAGATGCAGGGTTATGTGATGGGTACAAGATTTTGGGGTTTAGGTGCAAAGGTTTGGATGAAGGGTGGAAGATTTTGAGTTTCAGTTGCAAGGTTTTGGGTTTTGGGTGGAAGTTTTGGGGGGTTCGGTGCAAGATTTTGGGCTTTAGTTGCAAGGTTTTGGGTTTTAGATGCAAGGGTTGGATAAAGGGTGGAAGATTTTGAGTTTGAGTTGCAAGATTTGGGGTTTTCGATGCAAAGCTTTGGGTGCTGTGTGCAAGGAGTGGGTGCAGGTTGCAAGGTTTTGGGTTTTAGTTGCAAGGATTTGGGGGCTGGGTGCCAGAGTTAGGGGCAGACTGCAAGGTTTTGGGTCTGGGTGCAAGGTTTTGGGCTTTAGTTGCAAGGTTTGGGATTTTGGATGCAAGGCTTGGGTGATGGGTGTTGGATTTTGAGTTTCAGGTGCAAGATTTTGGGTATCAGATGCAGAGTTTTGGGGGCTGGGTGCAAGGAGTGGTTGTAGGGTGCCAGGTTTTAGGTTTTCGATGCAGGATTTTGGGTCGTGGGTGCAAGGATTTGGGGACTTGAATGGAAGGGTTTAGGGGCAGGGTACAAGACTTTGGGTTTTAGCTGCCAGGTTTTGGGTTTTGGATGCAAGGAGCTGGGTGCAAGGATTGGGTGCAGGCTGCAGGGTGTTGGGTTTTAGGTGCAAGGTTTTGGAGCTCTGGGTGCAAGAATTGGGTGGGGGGTCCAAGGTTTGGGGTTTTAGATGCAGGGTTATGTGATGGGTGCAAGATGTTGGGGTTTAGGTGCAAAGGTTTGGATGAAGGGTGGAAGATTTTGAGTTTCAGTTGCAAGGTTTTGGGTTTTAGGTGGAAGTTTTGGGGAGTCGGTGCAAGATTTTGCGCTTTAGTTGCAAGGTTTTGGGTTTTAGATGCAAGGGTTGGATGAAGGGTGGAAGATTTTGAGTTTGAGTTGCAAGATTTGGGGTTTTCGATGCAAGGCTTTGGGTGCTGTGTGCAAGGAGTGGGTGCAGGTTGCAAGGTTTTGGGTTTTAGGTGCAAGGATTTGGGGGCTGGGTGCCAGAGTTAGGGGCAGACCGCAAGGTTTTGGGTCTGGGTGCAAGGATTTGGGCTTTAGTTGCAAGGTTTGGGATTTTGGATGCAAGGATTGGGTGCTGGGTGTTGGATTTTGAGTTTCAGGTGCAAGATTTTGGGTATCAGATGCAGAGTTTTGGAGGCTGGGTGCAAGGAGTGTTTGTAGGGTGCCAGGTTTTAGGTTTTAGATGCAAGATTTTGGGTCGTGGGTGCAAGGATTTGGGGACTTGAATGGAAGGGTTTAGGGGCAGGTACAAGACTTTGGGTTTTAGATGCAAGGTTTTGGGTTTTGGATGCAAGGGGCTGGGTGCAAGGATTGGGTGCAGGGTGCAAGGTTTTGGGTTTTAGGTGCAAGGTTTTGGAGTTCTGGGTGCAAGAATTGGGTGGGGGGTCCAAGGTTTGGGGTTATAGATGCAGGGTTTTGTGATGGGTGCAAGATTTTGGGGTTTAGGTGCAAAGGTTTGGATGAAGGGTGGAAGATTTTGAGTTTCAGTTGCAAGGTTTTGTGTTTTAGGTGCAAGTTTTGGGGGGTTCGGTGCAAGATTTTGGGCTTTAGTTGCAAGGTTTTGGGTTTTAGATGCAAGGGTTGGATGAAGGGTGGAAGATTTTGAGTTTGAGTTGCAAGATTTGGGGTTTTTGATGCAAAGCTTTGGGTGCTGTGTGCAAGGAGTGGGTGCAGGTTGCAAGGTTTTGGGCTTTAGGTGCAAGGATTTGGGGGCTGGTGCCAGAGTTAGGGGCAGACTGCAAGGTTTTGGGTCTGGGTGCAAGGATTTGGGCTTTAGTTGCAAGGTTTGGGATTTTGGATGCAAGGCTTGGGTGATGGGTGTTGGATTTTGAGTTTCAGGTGCAAGATTTTGGGTATTAGATGCAGAGTTTTGGGGGTTGGGAGCAAGGAGTGGTTGTAGGGTGCCAGGTTTTAGGTTTTAGATGCAGGATTTTGGGTCGTGGGTGCAAGGATTTGGGACTTGAATGGAAGGGTTTAGGGGCAGGGTGCAAGACTTTGGGTTTTAGATGCAAGGTTTTGGGTTTTGGATGCAAGGAGCTGGGTGCAAGGATTGGGTGAAGGGTGCACGGTGTTGGGTTTTAGGTGCAAGGTTTTGGAGCTCTGGGTGCAAGAATTGGGTGGGGGGTCCAAGGTTTGGGGTTTTAGATGCAGGGTTATGTGATGGGTGCAAGATTGTGGGGTTTAGATGCAAAGGTTTGGATGAAGGGTGGAAGATTTTGAGTTTCAGTTGCAAGGTTTTGTGTTTTAGGTGCAAGTTTTGGGGGGTTCGGTGCAAGGTTTTGGGTTTTAGATGCAAGGGTTGGATGAAGTGTGGAAGATTTTGAGTTTGAGTTGCAAGATTTGGGGTTTTCGATGCAAGGCTTTGGGTGCTGTGTGCAAGGAGTGGGTGCAGGTTGCAAGGTTTTGGGTTTTAGGTGCAAGGATTTGGGGGCTGGGTGCCAGAATTAGGTATAGGGTGCAAGGTTTGGGGTTTTAAGTGCAAGGATTTAGGGGCTGGGTGCCAGAATTAGGTGTAGGGTGCAAGATTTTGGGTTTTAGATTCAAGGTTTTGGGTGCAGGGTGTGATGCTTTGATTGGCACATAGGAACCACGGGGTGCTGGGTGCAGGACATGGGTTGCAAGGTTTTGGGGTGCCATGTGCAGATTTGGGGTTTCAGGTGCTGCATGTTTGGGCACCATGTGCAGATTTGGGGGGGTGTATGGTGCTGGTGTGGGGATTCCATTTGCAAGTTTTGGGGTGCCAGGTGCAGATTTTGGGGTGGCAGATGCCAAGTTTCGAGATGCACGTGCAGATTTTTGACTGTAAGGTTCTGTTCTGAGGTTCTACTTGCAATGTTTTGGGGTTTCAGATGCCACATTTTGGGGTGCCAAGTGCAATGTTTTGGGGTTCTAAACGCCAGATTTTGGGGTTCCAGTTGCCAAGTTTTGGGGTGCCAGGTGCTCGGTTCTGGGGAGCCAGGTGCAGATTTGGCGGTGTCAGGTTTTGGGGACACAGTCGCAAGGTTTTGGGGTTCCAGTTGCAATGGCTTGGGGTTCCAGTTACAAAGTTTTGGGGTTGCAGTTTCCAGATTTTGGGGTGGCAGATGTCAGTTTTTGGGGAGTCAGGTGCGGATTTTGGCATTCCAGGTGCCAGAGTTTTGGGTTGCCAAATTTTGGGGTGCCACATGTTGGGTTTTGGAGAGGCAGTTGTAGATTTGGAGTGCCAGGTTTTGGGATGTTATGGCATTCCAGTTGCAAAGATTTAGGGTTTTTGGGTGCCAGCTGCCAGATTTGGGAGCTCCAGGTATCACATTGAGGAGGAGCAGGTTTTGGGGTTCCAGTTGCAATGTTTTTGGGGATGGAGTGCTGACTTTTGGGTTCCAGTTGCCAGATTTTGGGGTGCTAGATGTGAAGCTTTGGGGAGCCAGGTGCAGATTTTGGGGTGTCAAGTTTTGGAGATCCAGTTGCAGTGTTTTGGGGTTTCAGATGGCACATTTTGGGGTGCCAAGTGCAATGTTTTGGGGTTCTAAACGCCAGATTTTGGGGTTCCAGTTGCCAAGTTTTGGGGTGCCAGGTGCTCGGTTCTGGGGAGCCAGGTGCAGATTTGGTGGTGTCAGGTTTTGGGGACCCAGTCACAATGTTTTGGGGTTCCAGTTGCAATGGTTTGGGGTTCCAGTTACAAAATTTTGGGGTTCCATTTTCCAGATTTTGGGGTGGCAGATGTCAGTTTTTGGGGAGTCAGGTGCAGATTTTGGCATTCCAGGTGCCAGAGTTTTGGGTTGCCAGGTTTTGGGGTGCCGAGTGCCATATTTTGTGGTCCCAGATGCCAGATTTTTGGGATGCCACATGCAGCTTTCGGGTTGCCAGCCGCACAGTTTGCTGCACAACGCACCCTCAGGGCTGTGTCACACCGCCACCCCCTTTAACCCCCCCTAAATTTCCACTCCTCCCCTCCAGGACGACGGCGTTTGGGTTCCTCAATGCTCTCTGCAAGCTGGCAGCCGTGCTGGGCATCAGCATCTTCACCTCCTTCGTGGGCATCACCAAAGCTGTGCCCATCCTGCTCGCCTCCGCTGCCCTGGCCCTGGGCAGCTCCCTGGCCCTCAAACTGCCCGAAACGCGTGGGCAGGTCCTGCAGTGAGGGAGGGGGGGGAAGGGGGTGGGTCACCCCACGAACCCCCATCTCAACTTCCTTCCTGCCACCCTTCCCCTCTCCCTCCCCCCCCCCCCCCCCCCCTTTTCTGTCCTCGTTAGACACTGTGAAACGTCTTCTTGGAGCATCTGGGATTTGATTTTGATTTTGATTTTTGATTTTCATTCATTTGCACATCCCGGCCCCCCCCCCCCCCCCCCCTCCAGTCGCTTTTCCTGTACCCCAAATCTGAGCCGCCCCCCTCCTCTCCCCCCCCCCCCCCCACTCCCCATCCTCCTCCCTCCCCCCTCATTTCATCTCCTCTGTGCAACGCTGCTCGCTGGGGGGAGCAGGGGGTCCCCACGTCCCTGTGGGCTGGGATGGGGGGGGGGGGGGGAGGAGGAGGAGGAGGAGGAGGAGGAGGAAGGCTCAATCCTCACCATGCAGTGTGGGGGGTTCTGTGCCTCAGTTTCTCCATCTGTGGGGCTGTGGTGATGCTGGCAGGGGGGGAGGGGGGGGGGACAGACCCCCCCTAGGAAGAGAAGATGGGGGGTGCACCATAGGGTGCACGGAACATTGGGGTGCACAACGTTTTGGGGGGTGCATTGGATGTTGGGGTGCACGACCTCACCCCAACTTGGGTGCTTGGATCAGTGGGGGGGGGGGGGCACGAAGCGGGGGGGGGGCGAGGGGGGTGCACCACATTTTGGGTTGCTCAGTGCATTGGGGTGCATGCAAAGTTGGGGTGCACGACCCCCCCCCCTTGGTGCACAGCATCCTGGGGTGCACGGAGCAGCGGGGTTGCATGGGGGGGGGGGGGGGGGCACACAGCACCGTGGGGTGTAACAACCTTGAAGGTGAGAAGCTGCTGGGGGGGGGGGGGAGGAGGGGGGTGTGGAGGGGGGGCTGGGGGTGAATGCGGTGTCTACACCCCCCCACACCTTTCCTGCTTTGGGGGGGGGGGGGGGGGGGGGGGGGAGGGGGCTGTGCATGGGGCTGCAGCCTCCCCCTCCCCCCTCCCACGGCTGTGAGCCCCATAGCAGCAGACGGGGGGGGGCGGTGGGGGGGGGGACACAATGGGGTCACCTCCTCCTGACCCCCCCCCTTTATTTTTCCTTCCTTTATTTTTCTTTCAATGATTTTCCTTTTGCTGCAGCGGGGGGAGGGGAGGGGGGGGGGCACCTAAAACCCAAATCCCCCCCCCCCCTCCCCCCAAGTCAGCCCCCAAACCCTCAAAACCAGCATTGGTTTGCAAAGCACAAATACAGCGCTGGGACGTTCCCCCTCCCTCCCTCCTTATAATCCCCCCTGACCCATAAACCCTCCCCCATCCCCCCAACCCTATAACCCACTATGGGGGCATGTAGGGGCGGGGGGGGGGGGTCCCAGCGCTGTGCCCCCCCCCCTCCCCCCCCACCCCCCCCGAGGCTCAGTCCCAGCGCAGGACGGGAGCTGAGCTCTATGCAAACAGCACTTTGCAGCCCCCCCCCCAGAACGCGAGCAGCCCCTCCCTCCGTCCGTCCGTCTGTCCGTCCCCCCCCCCTCCCTATAGCCCCCCCCCCCCCCCCCCGCCTCGGTGTCGCTGGTCCGTGAGGAGCGCGTCCGTAGTTCTGTCCGTGCGCAGTCGTGCCGTGCTGTAGTTTTTAGATGTTTGTAAAGAATTAAAAAATGACACACAGAAAAAAAGGGAAAATGTCCCCAGCCCCGTGTCTGCCCCATAAATCACCCCATATCCATCTGCCCCCATACATCACCCCATAACCATCTGCCCCCATACATCACCCCACATCTGCCCCAGATCCATCTGCCCCCATACATCACCCCATATCCATCTGCCCCATATCCATCTATCTGCCCCCATACATCACCCCATAACCATCTGCCCCATATCCATCTGCCCCCATACATCACCCCATATCTGCCCCATTTCCATCTGCCCCATACATCACCCCATATCTGCCCCATATCCATCCATCTGTCCCCATACATCACCCCATATCTGCCCCATATCCATCTGCCCCCATACATCACCCCATACTCATCTGCCCCATATCCATCTGCCCCCATACATCACCCCATATCCATCTGCCCCATATCCATCTGCCCCATACGATCACCCCATATCCATCTGCCCCATAACCATCTGTCCCCATACATCACCCCATACCCATCTGCCCCATATCCATCTGCCCCCATACATCACCCCATATCTGCCCCCAATATTTGCCCCCATACATCACCCCATATCTGCCCCATATCCATCTGCCCCCATACATCACCCCATATCTGCCCCCAATATTTGCCCCCATACATCACCCCATATCTGCCCCATATCCATCTGCCCCCATACATCACCCCATATCTGCCCCCAATATCTGCCCCCATACATCACCCCATATCTACCCCGTATCCATCTGCCCCATACATCACCCCATATCTGCCCCCAATATCTGTCCCCATACATCACCCCATATCTGCCCCATTTCCATCTATCTGCCCCCATCCATCACCCCATATCTGCCCCATTTCCATCTGCCCCCATACATCACCCCATATCTGCCCCCAATATCTGTCCCCATACATCACCCCATATCTGCCCCATATCCATCTGCCCCCATACATCACCCCATATCTGCCCCCCCAATATCCATCTGTCCCCATCCATCACCCCATATCTGCCCCATTTCCATCTGCCCCTATACATCACCCCATATCTGCCCCCAATATCTGTCCCCATAAATCACCCCATATCTGCCCCCAATACCTGCCCCCATACATCACCCCATAACCATCTGCCCCCATACATCACCCCATATCCATCTGCCCCATTTCCATCTTCCCCATACATCACCCCATATCTGCCCCCATATCAATCTGCCCCCATACATCACCCCATATCTGCCCCCATATCAATCTGCCCCATACATCACCCCATATCTGCCCCATATCCATCTGCCCCATACATCACCCCATATCTGTCCCATATCCATCTGTCCCCATACATCACCTCATATCTGCCCCCAATATCTGCCCCATACATCACCCCATATCTGCCCCATATCCATCTATCTGTCCCCATACATCACCCCATATTTGCCCCGTATCCATCTGCCCCATACATCACCCCAAATCTGCCCTCCTATCTGTCCCAAAAAACCCGAAATCCCCCAATTGTGCTGCAGTGGCTACAGTGACGCAGCACATATTGCGATGACGCAGCATTTATTACGACGCAGAACCTATCGCGATGGCACAGCAGCTATCGCAACGATGCGTCTGTCGCCATGACACCACATCCGTCACCATGACGCAGTGCCTGTCACGATGACACAGCATTTATTCGAGTGACACAGCAGCTGTCATGACACTGCATTTATCACGATGACGCAGCATTTATCGCGATGACACAGCATTTATCACAATGATTCAGCATCTGTCGCGATGACAGCATTTACCACAATGACGGCGTCTGTCATGATGACACAGCATTTATTGCAATGATGCTTCATCTGTCACAATGACACTGCATTTATCGCAATAACGCAGCATTTATCGCGATGTCACAGCATCTGTCGCGATGGCGCAGTATCTGTTGTGATGACACTGCATTTATCACAATGACGCAGCATCTGCCGCGATGACATGGCAGCTATCGTGACACTGCAGCATCTGTCGCCAACACACTGCATCTATCACGATTCACACCTATCGTGAAGACATTGCATCTATCATGACACTGCAGCACCTATCACAATGACAGTGCATCTATATTGACGCTGCAACAGCTATCACAATGACACAACATCTATCGTGACACTGCAGCACTATCACAACAACACAGCATCTACTGTGACACTGCAGCACCTATCGCGACGATAGTGCATCCATCATGACACTGCTGCACCTATTGTGATGGCACAGCGTCTATCGTGACACTGCTGCACATATCACGATGACACTGCATCTATCATGACACTGCAGCACCTATCGCGACGACACTGCATCTATCGTGACACTGCAGCACCTATTGCGACGACAGTGCATCTATCATGACGCTGCAGCACCTGTCACGACGACAGTGCATTGACCGTGACATTGCAGCACCTATTGTGATGACACAATGTCTATCGTGACACTGCTGCACATATCATGATGACACTGCATCTATCGTGACACTGCAGCACCTATTGCGACGACACTGGATCTATCGTGACACTGCTGCACCTATTGCGATGACAGTGCATCTATCATGACACTGCAATATTGCAATGACAGTGCATCTATCATGATACTGCAGCACCTATTGCGATGACAGTGCATCTATCATGACACTGCAATATTGCGATGACAGTGCATCTATCGTGACAGTGCAGCACTTATCATGACGACACTGCATCTATCGCGACACTGCTGCATCTATCGCGATGACAGTGCATCTATCATGACGCTGCAGCACCTATCGCGACGACACTGCGTCTATCGTGACACTGCAGCACCTATCATGACGACACTGCATCTATCGCGACACTGCTGCACCTATCGCGATGACAGTGCATCTATCATGACGCTGCAGCACCTATCGCGACGACACTGCGTCTATCGCGACACCGCAGCACCTATCGCGACGCTGCCGCGTCCCCCTCAGCCTCGCGCTTCTCCCGCTTGGACCCCCCCAAGCACGGGGGCGGCTGGGGCAGCCGGGGGTCTTCCTCCCACTGCTGGGGGGGTGCGGGCGACGATGCTGAGCGCGTGCAGCGGCCCCCGGAGCTCGGAGCACAGCACGGCGTGCACCAGGCGGTGCCGTTCGATGGGGCTGAGCCCCTCGAAGCGTCCGCTGACCACCAGGAGCCCGAAGTGCGTCTCGGCGCCGGGGGGGCCGCCGTGGCGGGGGGAGTGGTCCTCCAGGTGGAGGTGGGTGGGCTGCAGGGCTGCCGTCAGCTTGGAGACGATGGCGCGGGCGATGGGGCGGACGGCAGCGCTGAGAGCGTCGGGGGGCGGCATCGGGGCTGAGAAGGGGAGGGGGGGGGTCAGAGAGTGGGGAGGGGTGGGGATGGGGGGGGATGGGGGGGGATGGGGGGTTGGGAGCTGGGAAAGGGGGTCGGGGGGTGGGGTTCTTCTGAGGGATTGGACGCTATAAATGGGGTATGGAGGGTTATGGGGTGGGGTGGTTCAGGAGGGCTGCAGGATCAGAGCTCGTTTATGGGGGGGGGGCATGCAGTTATATAGTGAGGGCATATGGGGTGGGAAGGTTTAGGGGGGTTCTGAAGGACCAGATGATAAAAAGGAGGATATGGGGGGGTATGGAGTAGGGAGGTTCAGGAGGGGCTGCAGGATTAGATTTCGTTTATGGGGGGGTATGCAGTCATATAGTGGGGGTATATGGGGGGGGGAGGTTTATGGGGGTTCCGAGGGACCAGATCCTATAAATGGGAGTATGGGGTGTGTGGGATGGGGAGGTTCGGGAGGGGCTGCAGGATCAGACCTTGTTTATGGGGGGGGGGTTATACA
>CM059475.1:770583-832696 GCA_030408155.1 Lophura swinhoii
TGCTGCCGGCAGCTGAAAGCCCATGAATTTGACCTAAAAGGAGTTCGGGGGGGATTTATGGTGCGTCCCCACCCCCCAACCCTGCTGGGAACGCAGAGTTTATGAGCAATCAGAGAAAGCTCTGATTTAGGGCCGCCTGTGCCCCAGCTCTCCTGTCCCTGTCCCCAGCCCCATCCTTGTCCCCTTTCCCTATGGGGCTGTGTCCCATGACCCCCATCCCCGTCCTTCTCCTCATCCCTTGGCCCCATCCCGTGTCTCCATCCCCTGATCCCATTGGGGTCCTTATTTTTGCCCCCATCTCCTTCCCTCTCCTCATCCTTTGGCCCCATCCCGTGTCTCCATCCCCTGATCCCACTGAGGTCCTTATTTTTGCCCCATCCCCCTCTTGTAGTCTACCTAGACTTCAGCAAAGCCTTTGACACTGTCTCCCACAGCATTCTCCTGCAGAAGCTTGGACAGGTACACTCTTGGCTGGGTAAGGAACTGAGGGAGTGGTGGTGAATGGAGTTAAACCCAGCTGGCGACCGGTTACGAGTGGAGTTCCCCAGGGGTCGGTGCTGGGGCCCATCCTGTTTAATATCTTCATTGATGAGCCGGATGAGGGCACTGGGTGCACCCTCAGTACGTTTGCAGGTACACCAAGCTGGCTGGAAGCGTCGATCTGCCTGAGGGTAGCGGGGTCCTACAGAGGGATGTGGACAGGCTGGAGAGCTGGGCTGAAGCCAACGGGATGAGATTCAACAAGGCCAAGTGCTGGGTCCTGCAATTTGGCCACAACAGCGCTACAGGCTTGGGGCAGAGTGGCTGGAAGACTGCGTAGAGGAAATGGAGCTGGGGGTGTTGATTGATGCTCAGCTGAACGTGAGCCAGCAATGTGCCCAGGTGGCCAAGAAGGCCAATGGCATCCTGGCTTGTATCAGAAACACTGTGACCAGCAGGAACAGGGAAGTGATTGGAAGTGATTGTCCCCCTATACTCAGCACTGGTGAGGCTGCACCTCGAGTGCTGTGTCCAGTTTTGGGCCCCTCGCTGTAAGAAAGAAGGGCAATTAAGCTGGTCAGGGGACTGGAGCACAATGGGGTCTTATGGGGGGCGGCTGAGGGAGCTGGGGTTGTTCAGTGTGGAGGAGAGGAGGCTCAGGGCAGACCTTATTGCTGTCTATAACTACCTGAAGGGAGGCTGCAGTGAGCTGGGGGTCGGCCTCTCCTCTTGTCTAACAGTGATAGGAGTGGAGGGAATGGCTTCAAGCTGCACCAGGGAAGGTTCAAGCTGGATGTTAGGAAATACTGCTTGTCTGAAAGGATGGTCAGGCACTGCAATGGGCTGCACAGGGAGCGATGGAGTCACCTGGAGGTGTCCAAGGAACGTTTGGATGTTGTATTGAGGGACGTGGCTTAGCGAGAACCATTGATGATGGGTGGATGGTTGGACTGGATGGTCCTGCGGGTCTTTTCCAACCTCAGTGATTCTGTGATGATTCCTGATACTCTCTCCCCTATGGGAATGTGACCCTCTGTCCCCTGTCCCCATCTCCATCCCCTGTTCTTAACCCCTGTCCCTGTTCCCATCCCCACACCCGTCCCTATTGTTGTTCCTCTCCCTGTCCCCACCCTGGTCCCTCTCTCCCATAGGGATGTAGCCCCGCTATCTCTGACCCTATCCTCATCCCTATCGCCTTTCCTGTCACAATTCTTGTCCCTGTCCCCATCTCTGTCCCCATCCCTGTTCCCATCCCTGTCCCCTGTCCCCGTTCCCTCTGTCCCCATGCCATTCCCCGCCATGGGGATGAGGCCCTGAACTCCACATCCCCTGTCCTCAACCCTGTCCCTATTTCTGGCCCCATCCCTGTCCCTGTTTCTGCCCCCTGTCCCCATTCTCTGTCCCTACTCCCTGTCCCTATTGGTGTCCCTGTCCCTATTGGTGTCCCTGTCCCTATTCCCTTTCCCCAAGCCCCGCCCACTTCGCTTTGGCCCCGCCCCCCAGCGGACCTCCCCTACAGCCCGCGCCACGCCCCTCTTCTCGCCACGCCCCCCTCCCTCCCGCTGATTGGTAGGAGCCTGATGACGTCACGAAAAGCCCCTCCCCATATGCCCTTATATAGCTCAGCGATCCTTATATGGGCATGTGGGGGCGGGGCTTAAGCGCGACGGGCCCGCACGTGGGCACGCGCAGCGGGAGACACGCTCACGGGTTTGCACGCGCGTTTGCACACGCAGGTTCGTGCGAACCCGTTTTTCCACGTGCACGCGCATGCACACACTGGGGGGAGGTCCGCGCACACGCGCGCCCGTGCACAAATACGTCCGTGCACAAACACGTCCATGCACACGCGCGTGCACACAGATATTTACACACGTGTGCGCGTCCGCGTGCATACAAACATCGGTGCACACAGACATGCATGCGCGTGCCCGTGCACTCACACACACACGTGTCCACGCACGCACTCGTGCACACCTCACCACCCTCTGAAGCCCACTGCACGCTCACACACACTCGTGCACACGCAGGAACCCATGCGCCCACACGTCTCCTCGCACTGCACACTCACATCGCTGCACACGCACACCGTGCAGACCTCCACCCACGCGTGGATTCGCACACACGCGCCCATCGCACGAAGCTGGCCGAGCAAACGGACAGACGGACATCGGGACCCCGCGTGGGGCAGCTCCGGGACCGGCAGAGCCTCAGGAGGAAGGGCGGCTCCGGGTCTCCGTCGGGACCCCCCCGCCCCAACCCAACCCCGGGGAGCCGCCCCCGGAGCCGCTCCCCCCCCGGGCGACCCTCGGGGAGGAGAATTTACTTTTCTCTCTCCTCCTCCGGCTCTCCGTCCCCATCCCTCCGTCCGCACCGCACTCCTCCTTCCGTCCCCTCCTCCCGCCCCGTCCCTCCCCGCGTCTCCCGTTCAGTTCCTCCCTTCCCCACCCTTCCCTTCCGAAGCCCCGTTTCTCCATCCCGGGTCTCCTTCCTCCTTCCCGGTTGCTCCAGCCCTTCTCCATCGCGGAGCTCCACTCCTCCATCCCGCATTCCCTCCATCCCCATCCTCTTCTCCCCTTTCCCATCCCGCAGTTCCCCGTTCTCCAACTCGGGCTCCTATTTCCAGCCCGGAGCTCCCGATTCCCATTCCCGGTCTTCCCTTCTCCCACTTCGGACCTCCCCGACCCCCATTCCCCGTTTCCCCCTCTCCCACCCTAAAGCTCCGGATCCCCATTCCCGGTGCCCTCTTCTCCCACCTGCGCTCTCCCCGTTCCCTATTCCCGGTGCTGCTATCCTCTCCCATCCCAAATCTCTTCTCGTTCAATCCCCTTGCTCCCTCTCCCATCCCGGAGTTCCCTTCTCCCATCTCACTTCTCTCTCCCAACCCGGAGCTCCTTTTCCATCCCCGATATCCAGTTCTCAATTCCCGGTGCCCCTCTTTCACCCCAAACCTCCCTTCCTTCCGTCCCATCTTTTCCCGTTCCCTATTCCCGGAGCTCCCTTCTCCCATCCCGGCTTTCCCCTTTTCTCCACCCCGGAGCTCTCTCCCCATCCCCTATAACCCGATTCCCATTCCCTGTGCCCCCCTCTCCTACCCCGGCTCTCCCCGTTCCCTATTCCCGGTGCTATCCTCTCCCACCCCAAATACCCCCTTCTCCCACCCCGTTGTCCCCCGTTGCTCCTTTCCCCCGCCCCGCCCCCAGTTCCCCCCTTTCCCACCCTAAATCTCCCCTCTCCCATCCCGGAGCTCTTTCCCCTTCCCATCTCTCCCCTTTCCTCCATTCCCATCCCCTATATTTCCTCTCCCACCCCAAACCTCCCCTCTTTCCACCCGGCTCTCCCCGTTCCCCATTCCAGGTGCCCCCCACTCCCATCCCGGTGCCCCTCATTGCTCCTCTCCCCCATTCCCACCCCCCACCCACCTCTCTCACCCCAAACCTCCCCTCTTTCCATCCCGGCTCTTCCCATTCCTTATTCCCGGAGCTCCCTTTTCCCACATCCCCCTTCTCCCCTCTCCCCCACCCCAAATCTCCTCTTCCTCCATCCCAAACCTTTTTCTCTCCGCCCCCCGACTCTCCCCTAACAGCCCCCCCCCTCACCCCACCCAGCTTCCCTTATTGCCCCTCTCCTCCATCCTCACCCCACTCCTTTCTCCCCACTCCCCCCCCCCCCACACACACATTCTCCGCTATGGCTCTGACCGCCGGTCCGTGGCCGGATCCCACTCAACCCCCCCCGGACGTTCCAAAAACGTCGGACAAAGGGGTTCCGGGGGTGGGGGGCGGAGAGTGCGTGGTGTGCGGGGATCGGGCGAGCGGACGGCACTACGGGCAACGAACGTGCGAGGGCTGCAAGAGCTTCTTCAAACGTTCCGTGCGTCGCAACCTGCGGTACAGCTGCAGGGGGGGCCGCGATTGCCCCGTGGATCAGCCCCACCGCAACCAGTGCCAGTATTGCCGGCTGCGCAAGTGTCTGCGGGTGGGGATGCGCCGGGAAGGTGCGGGGGGGGGGGGGGATGGGGAAGGGGTGTGGGATGGGGGGTCGTGGGGGGCAAGGGGGGCGTGGGGAAGGTGAGGAGGCATGGAGAGGTAAGGGGGGGTATGGGGAAGGGGTGTGGAATGGGGGGGTCGTGGGGGGTCGTGGGGGGCAAGGAGGGTATGGGTAAGGTGAGGAGGCATGGAGGAGTAAGGAGAGGTATGGGGAAGGGGCGTCGGATGGGGGGTCGTGGGGGGGTAAGGGGGGTGTGGGGAAGGTGAGGAGGCATGGAGGAGTAAGGGGGGGTATGGGGAAGGGGTGTGGAATGGGGGGATGTGGGGGGTCGTGGGGGGCAAGGGGGGTGTGGGTAAGGTGAGGAGGCATGGAGGAGTAAGGGGAGGTATGGGAAGGGGTGTGGAATGGGGGGGCGTGGGGGGTAAGGGGGGTGTGGGGAAGGTGAGGAGGCATGGAGGAGTAAGGGGGGGTATGGAGAAGGGGTGTGGAATGGGGGGATGTGGGGGGTCGTGGGGGGCAAGGGGGGTGTGGGGAAGGTGAGGAGGCATGGAGGAGTAAGGGGAGGTATGGGGAAGGGGTGTGGGATGGGGGGGCGTGGGGGGTCGTGGGGGGCAAGGGGGATGTGGGGAAGGTGAGGAGGCATGGAGGGGTAAGGGGGGGTATGGGAAGGGGTGTGGAATGAGGGGTCGTGGGGGGTCGTGGGGAGCAAGGGGGTGTGGGGAAGGTGAGGAGGCATGGAGGGGTAAGGAGAGGTATGGGGAAGGGGTGTGGGATGGGGGGCGTGAGGGGGTAAGGGGGGTGTGGGGAAGGTGAGGAGGCATGGAGGGGTAAGGGGGGGTATGGGGAAGGGGTGTGGGATGGGGGGGCGTGGGGGGTCGTGGGGGGCAAGGGGGGTTTGGGTAAGGTGAGGAGGCATGGAGGGGTAAGGGGAGGTATGGGGAAGGGGTGTGGGATGGGGGGGCGTGGGGGGCAAGGGGGGTGTGGGTAAGATGAGGAGGCATGGAGGGGTAAGGGGAGGTATGGGGAAGGGGTGTGGGATGGGGGGGCGTGGGGGGGTAAGGGGGGTGTGGGGAAGGTGAGGAGGCATGGAGGGGTAAGGGGGGGTATGGGAAGGGGTGTGGGATGGGGGGTCGTGGGGGGGTAAGGGGTGCATGGGGAAAGTGCGGGGTGGGGGGGGAATGGGGGGGTAAGGGGAGTATGGGGAAGGTAAAGGGCAAGGGGGCATGGAGGGGAAAGGGGGTATGGGGAAGGTGTGTGGGATGGGGGGGTATAGGGAGGTAAGGGGGGTATGGGGAAGGTGATGGGCGAGAGGGGGCACGGAGGAGTAAGGGGGGTAGGGGGAAAATGTGGGGTAGGGAGGGTCGTGGGGGGTAAGAGGGGTATGGGGGAGGTGTGTGGGATGGGGGGTAAGGGGGGATATGGGAAAAGTGCGAGGTGGGGGGGCACGGAGGGGTAAGGGGGAGTATGGGGAAAGTGCGGGGTGGGGGGGGAATGGGGGAGTAAGGGGGGTATGGGGAAGGTGAAGGGTGAGGGGGCATGGAGGGGAAAGGGGGTATGGGGAAGGTGTGTGGGATGGGGGGCATGGAGGGGTAAGGGGGGGTATGGGGAAAGTGTGTGGGATGGAGGGGTGGGGGGAGCAAGGGGGGTATGGGAAAAGTGCGAGGTGGGGGGGCATGGAGGGGTATGGGAAGGGTGGGGGGTGGGGGGGTCGTGGGGGGGTCGTGGGGGGATGAGGAGGGTAGGGGAAGATGAGGGGTGAGGGGGCATGGAGAGGAAAGGTGGGTATGGGGAAGGTGTGTGGGATGGGGGGGTAAGGGGGGGTATGGGGAAGGTGAGGGGTGGGGGGGCATGGGGGGGTTAGGGGGGCGTGGGAAAGGTGCAGGGTGGGGGGGCATGGGGGGGTTAAGGTGGGGTATGGAGAAGGCGCGGTGGGGGAGTGAATAAGGGGGAAAGAGAGGGTGGGCTATGGGGTAATGAGGGGCACAAGGAGGGGGGGATGTGGGGTAATGGGGTAAGGGGGGGGCAAAGGGAGGGGGGGTATGGGGTGATTGGGGGCGTAAGAACGGTGGGACTGGGGGAAATGCGCAGGGAAAACGGGGAGGTAAAGGGGGAGATGTGGGAAAATGGGGGGAGTGGTGGAAAGGGGAGGGGAAGGAAAAAGGGGAAAGTGATGATGGGAAGTGAAAGGGGGAAGAGGGAAGGAAAAAGGGGGAAGAGCAAAGGGAAAAGAACTCCTCCTTCCTTTTCCCCCTCCCCACCTCTTGTCCCCTTCGTTCCCCAATCCCCGACCCCATTGCTATAGGGCAATATCCCCAAATGGGGCAAAATCCCAATCCCAAACCCGCCCCCAGTGTCCTCCCCCCCTTCCAACTCTGTGGGGTCGACGTGGGGCAGAGAGGGGACATGGGTGCAGGGAAGCAGGAAGGATTGGGAACACAACCCCTAAAAGAGGAGGAATTTGATTTTTTTTTTGGGGGGGGGGGAAGGGAGTTAATGGGGGAAATGGGGAAGAAATGGGGGAAGTGAGGAAAAATGGGGGAATTGAGAGAAATAGGGGAAATTGGGGGAATTGGTGGAAATTGGGGTGTGGGGGGGAAGGGGGAAAATAGTGGGAATTTGGAGAATTTGGGAATTGGGGGAAATGGGGGGGAAGTGGGAGAAATGGGGGACGGGGGGGATTGGGAGAAATGGGGGGAAATGGGGGAACTGGGAGAAACTGGGGGTGAGTGGGTTGGGACTCTTTGGGGTTTGAGCTCTTTAGGATTTGGGGTCATTGGGATTTGAACTCTTTCTTTGGGTTTTGGGGTGACTGAGGTTGGGGCTCTTTGGGGATTTGGGATTTTTGGTGTTTGGACTCTTTAGGGTTTGGGGTCATTGGGGTTTGAGCTCCCTCTTTGTATTTGAGGTTGTTGGGATTTGGGCTCTTTAGGGTTTGGAACTGAAGTCTTTGGGGTTTGGGCTCTTTCTTTGGGGTTGTAGGGGTTTGGAGTCTTTGGGGTTTAGGCACTTTCTTTAGGATTTGGGGTCATTGGGATTTGAACGCTTTCATTGGGATTTGGGATGACTGAGTTTGGGGCTCTTCGGGGATTTGGGATTTTTGGTGTTTGGACTCTTTAGGGTTTGGGGTCATTGGGGTTTGAGCTCCCTCTTTGTATTTGAGGTTGTTGGGATTTGGGCTCTTTCTTTGGGGTCGTTAGGTTTGGGCTCTTTAGGGTTTGGGACTGAAGTCTTTGGGGTTTGGGCTCTTTCTTTGGGGTTGTTGGAGTTTGGAGTCTTTGGGGTTTAGGCACTTTAGGATTTGGGGTCATTGGGATTTGAGCTCTTCCTTTGGGGTTTGGGGTGACTGAGGTTGGGGCTCTTTCTTTGGGGATTTGGGATTTTTGGTGCTTGGACTCTTTAGGGTTTGGGGTCATTGGGGTTTGAGCTCCCTCTTTGTATTTGAGGTTGTTGGGATTTGGGCTCTTTCTTTGGGGTCATTAGGTTTGGGCTCTTTAGGGTTTGGAACTGAAGTCTTTGGGGTTTGGGGTCTTTGGGGTTGTTGGGGTTTGGGGTCACTGGGTTTGGAGTCTTTGGGGTTTAGGCACTTTCTTTAGGATTTGGGGTCATTGGGATTTGAACTCTTTCTTTGGGTTTTGGGGTGACTGAGGTTGGGGCTCTTTGGGGATTTGGGATTTTTGGTGTTTGGGCTCTTTAGGGTTTGGGGTCATTGGGGTTTGAGCTCCCTCTTTGTATTTGAGGTTGTTGGGATTTGGGCTCTTTCTTTGGGGTCATTAGGTTTGGGCTCTTTAGGGTTTGGGACTGAAGTCTTTGGGGTCTTTCTTTGGGTTTGGGGTCACTGGATTTGGAGTCTTTGGGGTTTAGGCACTTTCTTTAGGATTTGGGGTCACTTGAGTTTGAACCCTTTGGAGAGTCTCTTTGGGGTCACTGGGGTTTGGGCTCTTTGGGGTTTGGAGTCTTTGGGGTTTTGGAACTGAGGTCTTTGGGGTTTGGAGTCATTGGGTTTGGGGTCATTGGTGTTTAGGTACTTTTTTTAGGATTTGGGATCACTGGGGTGTGAGCTGTTTCTCTGGAGTTTAGGGACATTGGGGTTTAGGCTCTTTCTTTGGGTTCAGTTTTGGGGTCGTTAAGGTTTAGGGTTGTTGGGGTTGGGGCACTTTTGTTGGGGTTTGGGGTTGTTTGGCTTCTTTCTTTGGGGTTTGGGCATTTTGGGGGGGGTCTCTGGGTTTGGACTTGGGGTTTGCGATTGGCATCGTTGGGGTTTGGACTCCTTCTTTGGGGTCTGAACTCTTTCTTTGGGGTTTGGGGTTGTTGGAGTTTGGATTTGGGCTTTTTAGGGCTTGGACTCTTTGGGGTTTGGGGTCATTGGGATTTGAGCTCTTTCTTTGGGGCTTGGGGTCTTTTTTTAGGGCTTCAGGTCACTGAGGCTTTGGCTCTTTCTTTGGGGTTTGGATTTGGGGTCACTGGGGTCTTAGTCCCCACATGGTGCCACCAGCATTGGGATGGATGGGGGTTATTTGGGGCCGTGCAGTGTTGGGCACTTATTCCATATGGGATTTTGTCTTCGTTTTTTCAGGGTCAGGGCACCCGTCCCCCTTTGTGCCACTGCAGCAGCTTGATCCCTAAATGAGCTCAAACCCGACCCCAATTCTTTATTCCCCCCACCAAAAATATGGACAGAACTTGACTGCAAAGGGGATTTGGGATCTTTGGTGCTGCAGTGTGGGTATGGGGTGATGCTCAAGGTTTGCTGGTGCTGCAGTGGGGATTTGGGGTGATGCAAAGGGGATTTGGGGTTGTTATTGATGCAATGGGGATTTGGGGTGATGCAAAGGGGATTCGGGGTTGTTATTGATACAATGGGGATTTGGGGTGATGCAAAGGGGATTCGGGGTTGTTATTGATACAATGGGGATTTGGGGTGATGCACAGGGGATTTGGGGCTGTTATTGATGCAAAGGGGATTCGGGGTTGTTACTGATGCAATGGGGATTTGGGGTTGTTATTGATACAATGGGGATTTGGGGTGATGCAGATGGGATTTGGGGTTGTTATTGATACAATGGGGATTTGGGGTGATGCACAGGGGATTTGGGGCTGTTATTGATGCAAAGGGGATTCGGGGTTGTTACTGATGCAATGGGGATTTGGGGTTGTTATTGATGCAATGTGGATTTGGGGTGATGCAAAGGGATTCGGGATTGTTATTGATACAATGGGGATTTGGGGTGATGCAAAGGGGATTCGGGGTTGTTATTGATGCAATGGGGATTTGGGGTGATGCACAGGGGATGTGGGGTTGTTATTGATGCAATGGGGATTTGGGGTGATGCAGACGGGATTTAGGATTTTTGGTGCCACAGTGGAATTGGGGTGCTGGCAGGTCTGCAGTGGGGCAGGTGGAGGTGAACATAAGGGTTATCCCAAATGCTGGATGGCTGTCAGGCAACATTAGGATAAGCCTGGGGATGAGCTTACTGCCCTCCTGACCCCACAGTGGGGGGTGGTGGGGGTGACAAGGAGGTGCGGTGACCCCCATTGGGGTTTGAATTGGGGTTTGAATCCAATACAGCAAAAACCTCAGAGGGTAGAGGGGGGGATGGAGGGATTCTCCTGTGCACCCCCCCATTGACTGCTGTCACTTTGGGGGGAACTCCCCCCCACTGCTGTCACCTCGGGGACCCCATTAGCACAGCACCCTTACAAGAAGGAGGGGGGGGGACCCCAAATGCTGTGTGGGGGTTTCTGGCACCCCCCGGGGCTCCCTGCATGCACTGTGCCCCCCTGCAGCCTCTGGTGCCCCGTCCCGTTGCTGCACCCCATTCCCCCTCCTGCACCCCATTCCCATCGCTGCACCCCATTCCCATCTGTGCACCCCATCCTTTTCTGCCTCCCGTTCCCCTTGCTAGACCCCATTTCCCACCAGCACACTCCATTTTTTTCAGAACCCCCATTCCCATTGCTGCATCCTATTGCCATCAATGCATCCCATTCTTTTCCACACTCCAAATTATCGCTGCACCCCATTCCTATCAGCGCACCCCATTCCCATCGTTCCGCCCCATTCCCATCACTGCACCCCATTCCCATCTTTTCACCTTGTTCCCATTGCTCCACCTCGCTCCCGTCACCTCACCCCATCCCATTGGTACACTCCATTCCTTTCTTTTCACCCCATTCCCATTGTCCCACCTTATTCCCCTTCCTCCACCCCATTTCCATCGTTCTACCCCACTCCCATCACCGCCCCACATCCCATCCCATTGGTGATCCCCATTCCCATTGCTCTACCCCATCCCATTGGAGCACCCCATTCCTCCCTTTTCACCCCATCCCATTGGTGCACCCCATTCCCTTCTTTTCACCTCATTCCCACTGTTCCACCCCATACATACCATTGGAGCACCCCATTCCTCTCTCTTCATCCCATTCCTTTCTTTTCACCCCATTCCTCTCTCTTCACCCCATTCCCATTGCTCCACCTCATCCCATTAGTGCACCCCATTCCTCCCTTTTCACCCTATTCCCATTGGAGCACCCCATTCCTCCCTTTTCACCCCATTCCCATTGCTCCACCTCATCCCATTGGTGCACCCCATTCCTCCCTTTTCACCCCATTCCCATTGTTCCACCCCATCCCATTGGAGCACCCCATTCCTCTCTCTTCATCCCATTCCCATTGTTCCACCCCATCCCATTGGAGCACCCCATTCCTTTCTTTTCATCCCATTCCCATTGGTGCACCCCATTCCCATTGGTGCACCCCATTCCCATTGGTGCACCCCATTCCTTTCTTTTCACCCCATTCCTCTCTCTTCATCCCATTCTCATTGCTCCACCTCATCCCATTGGTGCATCCCATTCCCATCACTGCACCCCATTCCTCCCTTTTCACCCCATCCCATTGGTGCACCCCATTCCCTTCTTTTCACCTCATTCCCACTGTTCTACCCCATACCATTGGAGCACCCATTCCTCTCTTTTCACCCCATTCCCATTGGTGCACCCCATTCCTCTCTCTTCATCCGATTCCCATTGGTGCACCCCATTCCTTTCTTTTCACCCCATTCCTCTCTCTTCATCCCATTGCCATTGCTCCACCTCATCCCATTGGTGCACCCCATTCCTCCCTTTTCACCCCATCCCATTGGTGCACCCCATTCCCTTTTCACCTCATTCCCATTGTTCCACCCCATACCACTGGAGCACCCCATTCCTCCCTTTTCACCCCATTCCCATTGGTGCACCCCATTCCCATTGGTGCACCCCATTCCCATTGGTGCACCCCATTCCTTTCTCTTCATCCCATTCCCATTGCTCCACTTCATCCCATTGGTGCACCCCATTCCCTTCTTTTCACCTCATTCCCATTGTTCCAGCCCATACCATTGGAGCACCCCATTCCTCCCTTTTCACCCCATTCCCATTGGTGCACCCCATTCCTTTCTTTTCACCCCATTCCTCTCTCTTCATCCCATTGCCATTGCTCCACCTCATCCCATTGGTGCACCCCATTCCTCCCTTTTCACCCCATCCCATTGGTGCACCCCATTCCTTTCTTCATTCCATTCCCATTGCTCCACCTCATCCCATTGGTGCACCCCATTCCTCTCTCTTCATCCCATTCCCATTGCTCCACCTCATCCCATTGGCGCACCCCATTCCTCCCTTCTCACCCCATCCCATTGGAGCACCCCATTCCCATTGCTCACCCCCCACACCTCACCCCTATCTCCCCACCCCAGTCCCATCACCTCATTTCCCATTACCACACCCCCCACTTTCCCCCACCCCGAGGTTCTCAGCCCCCCAGCTGACCCCTCTCCCCCCACAGCGGTGCAGCGGGGCCGCACGGCTCCCACTCCGAGCAGCACGGTTCTGTACCCCCCGACCCCGGGGGATCCATCCGGCGCTCCCGGCTCCCTGAGCACCTTCATCTCCCTGCTGCTTCGTGCCGAGCCTTACCCCCCGACCCGCTGCAGCACCCAATGCCTGCAACCCGGCGGCGTGCCGGGCATCGACAGCGTCTGCGAGCTGGCCGCCCGCCTCCTGTTCAGCGCCATCGAATGGGCCAAAGGCATCCCGTTCTTCCCGGATTTGCAGCTCTCGGACCAGGTCGCTTTGCTGCGCGTGGGTTGGAGCGAGCTGTTCGTGCTGAACGCGGCTCAGTGCTCCATGCCGCTCCACGCCGCGCCGTTGCTGGCCGCCGCCGGGCTGCACGCTGCGCCCATGGCTGCGGAGCGCGTCGTCGCCTTCATGGATCACATCCGAGTCCTGCAGGAGCAGGTGGAGAGGCTGAAGGTGCTGCACGTGGATGCGGCCGAATACGCCTGCCTGAAGGCCGTCGCGCTCTTCTCGCCCGGTGAGGGTCAGCTGGTGGGGGGTCGGGGTGGGGGGTAGGGATGGGTGTGCTGGGAATGAGTGGGAGGGGAGGGAATGAGTGGGAGGGGAGAAAGAGGGTGGGGTGAAATGGAAAGGGTGGGGATTAATAGGGTGAGGCTAAGGGGAATGGGAGTAATGGAGCTGGGAAGGAATGGGTGGGGGGTGAGTGAAGGAGTGGGTGGGGAGTGAATGAAGGAATGGGCTGGGAGACAGAGGCTGGGGTGAAATGGAAAGGGTGGGGCTTAATAGGGTGGGGCTAAAGGGAATGGGAGTAATGAGACTGGGAATGAACGGGTGGGGAATCAATGAAGGAATGGGTGGGGAGTGAATGAAGGAATGGGTGGGAGAGAGAGGGTGGGGTTTGATAGGGTGGGCGTTCAGTGGGGTTGGGGCTAAGGGGAGTGGGAGTAATGGAGCTGGGAAGGAATGGATGGGGAATGACTGAATGTGCTGGGAGAAAGAGGGCAGGGTGAAATGGAAAGGGTGGGGCTTAATAGGGTGGGGGCTAAAGGGAATGGGAGTAATGGAGCTGGGAAGGAATGGGTGGGGAGTGAATGAAGGAGTGAGTGGGGAGTGAATGGGCTGGGAGAGAGAGGGTGGGGTGAAATGGAGTGGGTGGGGCTTGATAGGGTGGGGGTTCAATGGGGTTGGGGCTGTGGGGAGTGGGAGTAATGGAGCTGGGAAGGAATGGGTGGGGAGTGAATGGAGGAGTGGGTGGGGAGTGAATGGGCTGGGAGAAAGAGGGCAGGGTGAAATGGAAAGGGTGGGGCTTAATAGGGCGGGGGTTCAATGGGGTTGGAGCTAAAGGGGGGTGGGAGTAATGGGACTGGGAATGAATGGGTGGGGAGTGACTGAATGTGCAGGGAGAGAGAGGGTGGGGTGAAATGGAAAGGGTGGGCTAAGGGGAGTGGGAGTAATGGAGCTGAGAAGGAATGGGTGGGGGGGTGAATGAAGGAATGGGTGGGGGGGTGAATGAAGGAATGGGCTGGGAGAGAGAGGACAGGGTGAGATGGAAAGGGTGGGACTTAATAGGGTGAGGCTAAGGGGAATGGGAGTAATGGAGCTGGGAAGGAGTGGGTGGGGAGTGAATGGAGGAATGGGTGGGGAGTGAATGAAGGAACGGGCTGGGAGAGAGAGGGTGGGGTGAAATGGAAAGGGTGGGACTTAATAGGGTGGGGCTAAGGGGAATGGGAGTAATGGAGCTGAGAAGGAATGGGTGGGGAGTGAATGAAGGGATGGGTGGGGAATGAATGAAGGAATGGGCTGGGAGAGAGGGTGGGGTGAAATGGAGTGGGTGGGGCTTAATAGGGTGGGGGTTCAATGGGGTTGGGGCTAAGGGGAGCAGGAGTAATGGGACTGGGAAGGAATGGGTGAGGAATGAATGAAGGAATGGGTGGGGAATGAATGAATGGGCTGAGAGAAAGTGGGCGGGGCTAAATGGAGTGGGTGGGGCTTAATAGGGTGGGGAGTAATGGGGTAGATGGGGCTGAATGGGGTGGGGATTAATGGGGAGGGGCTGAATGGGGTGGATGGGGATTAATGGGGTGGGGCTCCATTGAGTGGGTGGGACTCAATGGGGTGGAGATTAATGGGGTGGGGGATTAATGGGGTGGGGCTCAATGGAGTGGGGGGATTAATGGAATAGGGATTAATGGGGTGGCTGGGGATTAATGGGGTGGCTGGGGATTAATGGGGTGGGGCTCAATGGAGTGGAGGGATTAATGAGATGGAACTCAATGGGGTGGGGGGATTAATAGAGTGGGTGGGACTCAATGGGGTGGGGCTTAATGGGGAGGGACTCAATGGGGTGGATAGGGATTAATGGGGAGTGGGGATTAATGGGGTGGGGATTAATGAAGGCAGTAGGACTCAATGGAGTGGGGATTAATGGGATAGATAGGGAATAATGGGGTGGATGGGGATTAATAGAATGGAGCTCAATGGGGCAGGGCTGAATGGGGTGGATGGGGATTAATGGGGTGGGGCTTAATGGGGTAGATGGGGAATAATGGGGTGGGGCTCAATGGAGTGCGTGGGACTCAATGGGGAGGAGATTAATGAGGTGGGGGATTAATGGGGTGGTTGGGGCTCAATGGGGCGGGGCTGAATGGGGTGGGGATTAATGGGGTGGAGCTCAATGGAGTGGGGGGATTAATGGGGTAGATGGGGATTAATGGGGTGGGGCTCAATAGAGTGGGTGGGATTCAATGGGGTGGAGGTTAATGAGGTGGGGTGATCAATGGGGTGGTTGGGGTTTAATGGAGTGGGGCTTAATGGGGTGGATGGGGCTCAATGGGGCAGGGTTCAATGGGATGGGGCTGAATGGGGTGGATGGGGATTAATGGGGTGGGAATTAATAGAATGGAGCTCAATGGGGCGGGGTTGAATGGGGTGGATGGGGAATAATGGGGTGGGGCTCAATGGAGTGGGTGGGACTCAATGGGGAGGAGATTAATGAGGTGGGGGGCTGAATGGGGTGGGGCTGAATGGGGTGGGGCTGAATGGGGTGGGGCTGAATGGGGTGGGGATTAATGGGACGGAGCTCAATGGGGTGGGGCTGAATGGGGTGGGGCTGAATGGGGATTAATGGGGTGGAGCTCAGTGGGGTGGGGGGATTAATGGGGTAGATGGGGATTAATGGTGTGGGGCTCAATGGAGTGGGTGAGACTCAATGGGGTGGAGGTTAATGAGGTGGGGGGATTAATGAGGTGGTTGGGGCTCATTGGGGCAGGGCTGAATGGGGTGGGGATTAATGGGGTGGGACCCAGTGGGGTGGGGCTGAATGGGACGGGGATTAATGGGGCGGGGATTAATGGGGTGGAATTCCATAGGGGTGGGGCTTAATGGGGTGGGTGGGGTGTAATGGGGTGGGGATTAATGAGGTGGGGCTCAATGGGGTGGGGCTAACAGATGCTGTGCCCTGGTCCCCCCCCCTTCCCAGCAGCTGCAAAGCTCCGTGCCTCAGTTTCCCCCCCCCAAGCACAGCAGAAGGAAAATCCCCATTTCCCACCGCTTCCCCCTCCCCCCCCCCCCCCAAACCCGGCACGGCAATGGGGCAAAACGGCCACGGGGGGGGTGAGAATCCTAACAAGGCGACCCCGCAGACGCTTCGGGGCTGTCGGAACCGGGCCAGGTGGAAGCCGTGCAGGAGCGATCGCAGCGAGCGTTGGAGGAATACGAGCTCGGCCGGCAGCCCGGGCGCTTCGGGCGGCTGCTGCTGCGTCTGCCGGCCCTGCGCCGCGTCTCCTCCGCCGTCATCGAGCAGCTCTTCTTCGTCCGCCTGGTGGGCAAAACCCCCATCGAGACCCTCATCCGAGACATGCTGCTCTCCGGGGCGGCTTTCTGCTGGCCCTACGGCCCGGTGCAGTGATGGGGGGATCGCGGGGGGTGGTGCGGAGTTGTGGCCTTCAGGGAGTTGGGGCTGGGATTTGGGGGGGGTTGGGGGAGGTCTAATGGCCCTGCGGGCAGAGGGACAGGTGTGGATTATTTATAAAAATCAAATAAATCCTTGATTGTGTCCTCGCTGCTCTCCCTCCGTACGCGTGCTGTTATTAACGGCCCCATCTCCCGTCTCAGTGCAGCCCCATCTTTCTCAGTGCAGCCCCCTTCTAACCCCACTATGACCCCACTATCATCCCATCGCAGCCCCCAGTGAGGTCCCAGTGCAGCCCCATCCTTCTCAGTGCAGCCCCATCCTTCTCAGTGCAGCCCCCTTCTAACCCCACTATGACCCCACTATCATCCCATCGCAGCCCCCAGTGAGGTCCCAGTGCAGCCCCATCCTTCTCAGTGCAGCCCCCTTCTAATCCCACTATGACCCCACTAC
Organism: Lophura swinhoii; assembly: GCA_030408155.1. Taxonomy (NCBI): domain Eukaryota; kingdom Metazoa; phylum Chordata; class Aves; order Galliformes; family Phasianidae; genus Lophura; species Lophura swinhoii. The sequence continues at coordinate 787,259 of CM059475.1, forward strand.
CATTCCGTTGCAGCCCTCATTGAGGTCCCGGTGCAGCCCCATCCTTCTCAGTGCAGCCCCATCCTTCTCAGTGCAGCCCCCTTCTAACCCCACTATGACCCCACTATCATCCCACTGCAGCCCCCACTGAGGTCCCAGTGCAGCCCCATCCTTCTCAGTGCAGCCTTCTTCTAACCCCACTATGACCCCACTATCATCCCATTGCAGCCCCCACTGAGGTCCCAGTGCAGCCCCATCCTCCAAAACAGCCCTCTTCTGATCCATTATGCCCCCTTATGATCCCATTGCAGCCTCCACTGCAGCCCAAGTACGGCCCTATCCTCCCCAGTGCAGCCCCCTTCTGATCCCAGTATGCCCCCAGTATCATCCCATTGCAGCCTCCAGTACAGCCCCCTTCTGATCCCAGTATGTCTGCAGTATGACCCCGTTGCAGCCCCCAGCGTGGTCCCAGTACAACACCCTTCTGATCCCAGTATGTCCCCAGTATCGTCCCATTGCAGCCTCCAGTACAGCCCAAGCGCAGCTCCATCCTCCCCAGTACGGCCCCATCCTCTCCAGAACACCTCTCTCCTGTTCCCAGTATGCCCCCAGTATCTTCCCACTGCAGCCTCCAGTGTGGTCCTAGTACAGCCCCATCCTCCCCAGTACAACCCCTTTCTGATCCCAGTATGCTCCCAGTATGAACCCATTGCAAACTCCAGTGTAGTCCCAGTACAGCCCAATCCTCCCCAGTACAGCCTCATCCTTTCCAGTACAGCCCTCTTCCGATCCCAGTATGCCCCCAGTATCATCCCATTGACCGCCGCTGTACTCCAGTCAGATCCCACGGGCTGGTCCTGATGCAGCCCCAGTATACCCCAGTATGGCCCAGTATGTCTCCTAGTCTGACCACAGTGTATCCCAACCCCATCCCAGTATCTCCCTAGTTGGTCCCAGCACAGCCCCAGTTTGACCACAGCTTGCCCCCCAGTTTGATCCCAGTATGTCTCCCACTCTGGACCCGGTGCTTTCCCCATCTCATCCCAATATACCCCCATCTCATCTCAGTAGGTTTCCCATCTCATCCCAGTATACCCCCAGCACAATCCCAGTATGCCCCCAGTTGGATTGCAGTGTGTTCCCCACTTCGATCCCAGTGCTTCCCCAGTCTCATCCCAGTATACTCCAGTCCAACCCCAGTCTGCCCTCCAGTCTGACCCTATCATCACCCCATTGTTTCATCCCACTGCAGCCCCACTCTGCTCCCAGTATGCTCCCAGTCTCATCCCAGTATACCCCCAGTCTAATGCCTGTGTTTCCTGCATCCCATCCCTGTTTACTCCCGGTCCGATCCCAGTATGTCCCATCTCATCCCAGTATACCCCCAGCACAATCCCAGCATGTCCCCAGTTTGACAGCAGTATGTCTCCCACTTTGATCCCAGTCTTTCCCCAGTCTCATCCCAGTATACCCCAGTCCAATCCCAGTATACCCCCGTTCTGGTCCCAGTGTTTCCCCCATCTCATCCCAGTTTACCCCCATCTCATCCCAGTATGTCCTCCATCTCATCCCAGTATATCCCCAGCACAATCCCAGTATCCCCCCAAGTCTGACCGCAGTCTGTCCCCCACTCTGACCCCTGTGTTCCTCCAGTCTCATCCCAGTACACTCCAGACCAACCCCAGTCTGTCCCCCATTCTGCCCCCAGCATTTCCCCCGTCTCATCCCAGTATACCCTCCAGCACACTCCCAGTATGTCCCCATTTGACCACATTACGCCCCCCACTTTGATCCCAGTCTGTCCCCCATCTCATCCCAGTATACCCCAGTCTGTCCCGCAGTCTGACCCCAGTGTTTCCCCGCTCCCATCCCAGCTGCGTTGGAGCTGCCGATGTTTTATTACGGACGTTTCAAAACCCATTAGAGAAAAGTCAAAAATGGCCTTTTCAAAGCAAAGGCCGCGGGCCGCCTCGCTGTGACCCCCCCATCAATATCGGCCAGTGGGGGATATTTTAAACCAACCCCACACGGGCTGAGTGATGCACGGAGCGCTCGTGGGGCTGCACCCGAGGATGGGCAGGGAAAGGCCCTGGGGAGAATTATTGCCTTCTGCATCGGCCCCACTGCGGCTCAGGGGCTTTGCTGCAGCTCTGTGTGCACCCACTGCACTGCTGGTGCACCAAACGTTGTCCTTGGTCACTGCTGCAGCCCTATGTGTGCACCTGCTGCAGCTCTGGTGCATCTAACATTGTCCTGGGTCACTGCTGCAGCTCTGTGCATACACCCACTGCAGCCCTGATGCACAGAATGCTGTCCTTGGTCATTGCTGCAGCCCTGTGCATGCACCTGCTGCAGCTCTGGTGCATCTAACATCGTCCTTGGTCACTGCTGCAGCCCTGTGTGTGCACCCACTGCATTGCTGGTGTATCTAATATTGTCCTTCGTCCATTTTGCATCCCTGTGCATGCACCTACTGCATTGCTGGTGCATCTAACATTGTCCTGGGTCATTTCTTCAGCCCTATGCATGCACCCACTGTATTGCCTGATGCACAGAATGCTGTCCTTGGTCATTGCTGCAGCCCTATGTGGGCACCCACTGCATTGCTTATGCACCAAACATTGTCCTTGGTCATTGCTGCAGCCCTGTGTGCAGCCACTGCACTGCTGGTGCATCTAACATTGTCCTGGGTCGTTGCTACAGCTCTGTGCATGCACCCACTGCAGTCCTGATGCACAGAATGCTGTCCTTCATCATTGCTGCAGCCCTGTGTGTGCACCCACTGCATTGCTTGTGCACCTAACATTGTCCTTCGTCCATTCTGCATCCCTGTTCATGCACCCATTGCATTGCTGGTGCATCTAACATTGTCCTGGGTAATTGCTTCAGCCCTATGTGTGCACCTACTGCAGCTCTGCTGCATCTAACATCGTCCTTGGTCATTGCTGCAGCCCTGTTCATGCACCCATTGCATTGCTGGTGCATCTAACATTGTCCTTGGTCATTGCTGCAGCCCTGTGCACGCACCTGTTGCAGCTCTGGTGCATCTAACATTGTCCTGGGTCACTGCTGCAGCCCTGTGCATGCACCCACTGCAGTGCTGGTGCACTGAGTGTTGTCCTTGGCCCTTGCTGCAGTCCTATGTGCGCCCTCTGCATTGCTGGTGTGCTGAATGCTGTCCTCAGTCCTTGCTGCAGCCCTTGGAATCCGCCTGTTGCAGCCCTGGTGCACCACATGCCGCCCTTGGTCTTTGCTGCATCCCCGTGCATGCACCTACTGCAACCCTGTGCATTGACTGCTGTCCTCAGCCCTGCCGTTCCCCTGTGTATGCACAAAGTGCCATCCGTCCTGCACCACATGCCAACCCTGGTGCAACCAGGACTGCCCTTGGTCCTGGTGTGTCCACGTGCACGCATCTAATGCCAGCCCTGCTGCATCCTGTGCTGCTTCTACTGCATCCAGCATCACTCCTGCTGCAGCCAATGCTATCCCCATGCGTGGATCGAGCATTCAGTTGCACCCTGGGCACGACGCACCCTCAGCCATGGCACAACCATCCTCCACCCCTGCAGTGATGCTCCTTGCACAAACACACGCACGCATACCCATCTACATCTGCATGCACACATTTGTGCACATCCATGCACGCCCATGCACACACCCATGCACTCACACCCATGCATTTCCATGTGTGTGTGCACATGGAGCAGCTCAGCAGCAGGTCGATCATTGGAGGTAAGTTTGCAGCCTGCAGCCCCCGCCTGGGAGGGTATTTTTTGGGGGGGGGAACAACTCCCTGGCTCCTGGCTGTGTCCCCATCCCCAGTGGGGCTCTGGGGGCTCATCTGAGCACAGAGCCACGCTGCCCCCTGGAGCTGCTCTTCTGGCAGTGGGAAACTGAGGCAGCACTGGGATGGGTCACCTATGTGCCCCCCCCCCCCAGCTCTCAGCTTCTGTGCAGAACTCATCAAGGTCGCCTCAGTGATGGAACTAATTTACAGCGCTGACATTAAGGCAGCAGTTGGGCTGGCAGGAGGGCGCTGGGGATTTACAGGCTGGGTGCTCCAAGAGACCAGCACCCCCCCAGGAGTTCCTGCTGTGAGGTGCAGCCATTCCCCAGTGCTGCTGTCCTGGGGGGGGGGCTGCGAGCTCTGCCCCCACCCCTGCCCCAGTCCTTCCCCTCCTGGCTCTCTCCGTGCTCTTGAAACCATCCCAGTCCCCACGTCTCCCTGTGACCCTTTAACGTGCTCCCCATGCTCAGTGCCACGGCCGCAGCATGGCAGTCCCAGTTCTGTCCCACCCCCACCCCCATCCTCATCTCATCACACTCTTTTTTATCCTTGCGCCCATCCTCACCCCTTTCCCATTCATATTCCTATTATTGTCCCTACCCCTATACCAAGCAAGCCAATCCTAACCCCATCCCAAACCATCCCCATCCCAATCCCATCTCCATTCTAATCCCAGTACCATCCCCATCCCAACCCATCCCCATCCCATCCCATATCATACCGTGCCGTACCATCCCATACTATATCATCCCTATACCCATCTCATCCCCTTCCACTCTCATCCTAGTCCCATCCCATCCCATCCCCATCCCCATCCCCATCCCAATCCCAATCCCAATCCCAATCCTATACCATACCACCCCAATCTCATCCCATCCCCATCCCCATCCCCATCCCATCCTATACCATCCCATCCCATCCCATCTCATCCCATTCCATTCCATCCCATCCCATCCCATACCTGTCCCAGTTCCGATCCCATTTCCAATCCCAATCCCATCCCCATCCCCATCCCCATCCCCATCCTAATCCCGTCCCATCCCATCCCAATCTCGTCCCCATCCCCATCCCATCCCATCCTCATCCCCATCCCAACACAATCCCCACCCCTATCCACACCCCAATCCCATCCCACCCAAACTCCATCCCTTTTCCCACCCCATCCTATTATTTGTGGGGTCACCAACACGCCCCCTGAACTCCATCCCGTACACCACCGTGTGTCACCACTCCCTATGGCTGAAGGGTCATCCCATGGGGGAAACTGAGGCACGTTCCACACTGGGGGGCACCGGGAAGAGCCGGAGGGGTCCCCACCTCCTGCAGAGAGCGGTGGGGTGGGCTGGGGGTGGGGTGGTGGTGGAAGGGGGAGGGGTTTGGGATCCTCCTTGGGGCTGTGGGATGGGATGGGATGAGGATGGGATGGAATATCTCATACAATACACCAGAGACCCTGCTGGGGTGGTGGGGTTTCCTTGTCAGAGAGCTCCTCTTTTAACCGATGTGACCCCATTGCTGCAGCCAGAGGGGGCGAGCAGGGGATTCCACACCCCCAGAGCCCGTGGGACCCTAATGAGCTTAATTCTCTGACGAGTCCACACGGTGCCCCAGCACCCCCAGTCCTGAGCCTGGAGCCACCCCACTGGGACACCCCGTCCCTTTGGGGTCATTTAGAGATGTCCTCTTCACTCCTCCGTGCCTCAGTTTCCCCACACACAAAAGATGGGGACTGAAATTAAAGCCCCTCCGCTTCCTCCCCAGCCCCATCGTCCCGTTCCTCATTAGCAGGGCGCTTCATTAGGCTCTGTGTCCCATAGGGCACGCTGCTCCCCATGGGATGTCCCAACCACATTCGGGGGCCATCCATCATTTGCAGAAGCTCGGTGCCCAGCGGCCCTTCCCGTAAGTGCTCATTAATTAACACGGAAATTAAATGACTTCGCAGTGATTAAGGGTTATTGTTGCCACGGAGGGATGGGACTTATTGGAAAGGGACGTGGGGACAGCGTGACGCTGAGGGGACAGAGCCATTGGGGGGGGACCGGGCACCCAGCCCCTGCATCATGGGGATGCTGGGACACTGGGAGGAGACATGGGGACACCGGGGGGGGGGATGGGGACACCGATGGGCTGCTGTGGGAGCGACACTGTGGGAGATGGCGGCCTCTGTCCCAATGGATATGGGACATCCTTGCTGGGGACATGGGGACAGGGGGTGTCTTCAATGGGGGCATGGGGACGTTGGAGGTCATTGCATCACCAGGGATATGGGATGTGGGGATATGAGGACACTGGGTGTCCTGGGAGGGGAGGGGGGTGAGGATTTAAATCAGGGGTCATCACCAGGGATGTGGGGACAATGGGGTCATCTCTGAGGATATGGGGCCATCGGGTGTCCTTGTTGAGGACGTGGGGATGTAAGGGGTTCTTGCTAGGGATGCGGGAGCATGGGGTATCCTCATGGGGGACGTTGGGGTCATCACTGGGGACATGGGAACACTGGGGATGCTGGGTGTCATCACTGGGGACGTGGGAACACTGAGTGGAATGGCAGCAAAATGGCCTTGTCCTGAGAAACCCCCTTCCCCAATTCCCCTCGCTTTAACCTCTTCCCAGCTCCTTCCCCCCATGCTGCCCCCATGGCTTCACCCCACTCGTGGTGGTGTCCCCGTGGGGATGCAGTGGTGGCAGCTGCTGGGGTTTGGTGGCAGTGGGGTGGATGGGGGAAGGAGAGAGAGAGGGATGAGAATGGGATGGGATGGGATGGGATGGGATGGGATGGGATGGGATGGGATGGGATGGGATGGGATGGGATGGGATGGGATGGGATGAGTTGGGATGGGATGAGTTGGGGTTTGATGGAATGGGATGAAAATGGGATGGGATGGGATGGGATGAGAATGGGATGGGATGGGATGGGATGGGATGAGAATGGGATGAGAATGGGATGAGAATGGGATGGGATATGATGAGTTGGGGTTTGATGGAATGGGATGAGAATGGGATGGGATGGGATGGGATGGGATGGGATGGGATGGGATGGGATGGGATGGGATGGGATGGGATGGGATGAGAATGGGATGGGATATGATGAGTTTGGGTTTGATGGAATGGGATGAGAATGGGATGGGATGGGATGGGATGGGATGGGATGGGATGGGATGGGATGGGATGGGATGGGATGGGATGGGATGGGATGGGATGGAGGGAAGGATGGAGAGATGGAGAGAGGGAGGGATGGGGGAAGGGAAAGATGGAGAGGTGGAGGGATGAGATGGGATGAGTTGGGATGGGATTGGATCGGATGAGTTGGGGTTTGGTGGAATGGGATGAGAATGGGATGGGATGGGATGAGTTGGGGTTGGATGGGATGGGATGGGATGAGTTGGGGTTGGATGGGATGGGATGGGGTTGGATGGGATGGCGTTGGGTGGATGGAAGGACAGATACATGGAGGGACAAATGAATGTGTGGGTGGATGGAGGGCTGGACAACATGGCGTCACATGGAAAGCCAGAACAGTAGAGTCTTGAGAGCACCTGAGCAGAATTCCAGGACCCCATCCAGCCCCGACGTTTCCCACTGGAATTCCGGGTCCCCCAGCTGAAAGCCATCAGCCACACGGGGCTCTCCCAGCCCCACACCTTGGGGTCGGGCTCATCCCAGTGGGACCACGGTGCAGCCATGGGGCTGGGACACACAGTGGGTCGACACCCCTCATCCTACAGCTCCAGGTGCCGGGGGTGGCCGGGAAATCATCCTAAGGGGGAAAAAAAAGAGAGAGACAAAAAGAAGTGCTGTCTCAGGCTGAAGAAACGTCCCCATTAGACACCCATAGCAGCACGGCTCCCGGCCCCCCCCGCCATCAGGGAAAGGTCAGCCCCTGACTAGTTAGTTATCATTAGCTAAGGCCAATTTAATCACAGCCATCGCGTATCAATCACTGCCGACAGGCCGGGCACTTTCTCCCTCCCCACCTCCGGGGCTCAAAGGTTGACAAATCTCCATCCTCGCCCCCCCCCGCGGCCCCACGCTGCCCCGAGCCCTCGGCCGCCCGGCCCTTCGCCAAAGGACATCGTCCATCAGCGGGCGCTGCCATCCGTCAGCCTGTCAGCCTGAAGATCGGGGTCACGGGGCCGAGGGAGCGGGGACGGCATCGGGATGGGGGGCCGGGGGGGTCGGAGGGGGGTCGGGGTGTGGACAGAGCTCCTCATTCAGTGCTCATGGGGGGAAACTGAGGCACGGCCGGTAGGATGGGATACAGACCCAAAGCGGGACCTCGCACACCCAAATTTTCCTTCCATCCCTCCCTCCCCACCTCCACGTTTCGCTTTGGGTTTTTCACCATTCCTTCTTTTTTATTGTTATTTTGGATTTCATTCTGATTTAATTAAGTTGGAAGGGATTGTTGGGGGGTGATAAGAGCAGGCGGGGCTGATTACACCTCGTTATTCCCAAGGATCTCTCACCCCTCACTTCTCTCCAAATGCCGCTGAAAGCAGCACTGGGGGGGGGGGGAGGGCACGGATTTTTAAGGGAAAAATCCTCTAGAAAATGAAGTTGGGAATTCACACGGTGCAGCTGTGGGGAGGGGAGGCTCAGCCCATGGGGCCAAGCGGGGTGGGGGGGGGGGCACAGAACCCACAGAGGGGTTGGTGTCCCACTTCTGGGGGTCCCCGGATGGAATGGGGGTGATGGGTTTGGGAATGGGGGTGAGTTTGATGGTGGTGCCCACCTCTGCGCCTCAGTTTCTCCATTGGGTGAAGTTTTCTATGGGGCCCATTATGGCTACAGAGGAAAATATACATAGCCCTGGTGGGGGGGGGGAGGGGAGGGGGAGATGGGACCTCCAAGAGCATCAGGCCCCATTTTTCCAGCACCAAAAGTTAAAGCCAATGACCCCACTGATTCCACATTATTTCCGTCACTGATTTCCCATCCTTTCCCCTCCCCCCCCACAGTGCACCCCACATCCCTGAGCCCCGTAGGTTCCCCAATGAATCACAGCACCCCACTAATTCCCCATTACTTCCTATCACTGATGCCCCATCCCTGCCCCCCCAGCACTCCCCACATCCCTGAGCCCCAGAGGTCCCCCAATAAATCACAGCACCCCACTAATTCCCCATTACTTCCTATCACTGATGCCCCATCCCTGCCCCCCCAGCACACCCCACATCCCTGAGCCCCACAGATCCCCCAATAAATCACAGCACCCCGCTTACTCCCCATTATTCCCTATCAGTGTTTCCCTGCCCCCCCCCCGGGGTTCCCTCCCTCTCATCCGGATTTGTGCCGATCTGGTGGTCCCACCTTCAGGTCGGGCAACTCGACTTGAGGATAATTGGGGTAATTTGGTTAATTAGAGTAATGGGTGCTGCTCTGGGAGGGGGGAGCGGTCCCTCTGCTCCCCTCACCCAACCCCAAAGTCCTGCCATCCCCCGTTGAAATCAAACAGACCCAAATCCATCTCTTTGTTCCTTTCAAAAAAATAAAAAAATAAAAATAAAAAAAAAAAACGAAATGAAAAGAAATAGAATAAAAGGAAATAAAACAGAGCAGAATAACCTTCAGCACGGGGCGGAGCTGCAGCCATAGGAAATCTATGGAGCTTCGATTAAAGGGCATCAAAGCTTCGGTCACCACTGGGGACACAGCAAAGGGCACAGGGGGACACAGAGCCAGGGGTCCCGAGCCCCAAAATGAGCCCGGGGGGAGCCCAGCTGACCCACGGTGATACGGCTCGGAGCTGGGGGCTCTGTTGGGGCCTCTCTGATTATTGGGTGCGTTTTGGGGTGTTCGGGTGTGTGTCTGGTTATTTAGATTGATAAATGGGGCTGCGGGTGGGTGGAGAGACAGATGGATGGATAGACGGATGGATGGATGGATGGATGGACAGATAGATAGATGGATGGATGGATGGATGGATGGATGGATGGATGGATGGATGGATGGATGGATGGATGAATGGACGGATAGCTGATGGATGGATAAATAGATAGATAGATGGATAGATGGATGGATGGATGGACACATAGATGGATAGATAGATAGATAGATAGATAGATAGATAGATAGATAGATAGATAGATAGACAGACAGACAGATGAATGGATGGATGGATGGATGGATGGATGGATGGATGGATGGATGGATGGATGGATGGATGGATAGACAGACTGAGGAATAGATGGATGGATGGATGGATGGTAGATAGACAGATAGATAGATAGATGGATGGATGGATAGATAGATAGACAGATGAATGGATGGATGGATGGACGGATGGATGGATGGACAGATGGATAGATGGATAGATAGATGGCTAGACGGATAGATGGATGGATGATAGATAGACAGAGGAATAGATAGATGGATAGATGGATAGATGGATGGATGGATAGATAGATAGATACATAGATACATAGATACATAGATACATAGATAGACAGACAGATGAATAGATAGATAGATAGATAGATAGATAGATAGATAGATGGATGGATGGATGGATGGATGGATGGATGGATGGATGGATGGACGGACGGACGGACGGACGTACAGGCAGACAAATAGATGGATAGATAGATAGATAGATGGATTGATAGATTGGTTGATTGCTAGGTAGGTAGATATACTGATGGATGGATAGCAGAATGGATGTGCACATAAACAGATTGATAAATAGGTGGATAGATGGATAAATAGATAAATAGATAAGATAGGCAGACAGACAGACAGATTATTTGATGATTGATTGATTGATAAATAGATATGTAGATAGGAATGGTGGGTGGGTGGACGGACGGACGGACAGATGGATGGATGGATGGATGGATGGAAGGAAGGAAGGACAGATAGATAGAGGTAGATAGATTCTTTGATTGACTGATAAATTGATAGAGATAAAATGATGGATAGATGGACAGACAGACAGACAGACTGGTCGATTGATAGGTAGATAGATATGGGATGGATGGGGTGGATGGGGTGGATGGGTTCTGTGGAATGGATGGGATGGATGAGGTCTATGGGATGGATGGGATGGGTGGGGTCTATGGGATATATGGGATATATGGGGTAGCGTCTATAGGATATATGGGGTAGGGTCTATAGGATATATGGGATACATGGGGTGGATGGGGTGGGGGTCTATGGGATATATGGGATGGATGGGATGGATGGGGTCTATGGGATGTATGGATGGATGAGGCCTATGGGATGGATGGGATCTATGGGATATATGGGGTAGGGTCTATGGGATATATGGGATATATGGGATATATGGGATATATGGGATATATGGGATGTATGGATGGATGAGGTCTATGGGATGGATGGGATCTATGGGATATGTAGGATATATGGGGTAAGGTCTATGGGATATATGGAATATATGGGGTGGATGGGGTGGGGGTCTATGGGATATATGGGATGGATGGGGTGGGGTCTGTGGGATGGGTGGGGTCTATGGGATGGATGGGATCTATGGGATATGTGGGATATGTGGGGTGGATGGGATGGGGGTCTATGGGATATATGGGATATGTGGGATATGTGGGGTGGATGGGGTGGGGGTCTATGGGATGGATGGGATCTATGGGATATGTGGGGTGGATGGGGTGGGGGTCTATGGGATCGATGGGATATGTGGGGTGGATGGGGTGGGGGTCTATGGGATCTATGGGATATGTGGGGTGGATGGGGTGGGGGTCTATGGGATGGATGGGATCTATGGGATATGTGGGGTCTATGGGATATATGGGATGGATGGGGTGGGGTTTATGGGATGGATGGGGTGGGGTCTATGAGATACATGGATGGATGGAGTGAGATGTATGTGATATATGGGAGGGCGGTGTGGGGTCTGTGGGATATAAGGGATGAAAAACCGCACAGAGAGACATGGGGCAGCACATGGGGAGCTGAGCCCTGCAGTGCCCAAAACCCCTCACACACACACACAAACACACACACACACTCACACTCACACTCAGACTCACACTCACGCTCACACTCACTGCACTCCCACCCCACAGCACACCCCCACGCGCACTCACACACGCCACGCCCACACTCGCAACACGCAATACTCTCATGCCGTCCTTTTTGCACACTCACCCACCGCGTGACACCGCTCGTTTTGCACACTCAGCCCGACGCTCCACGCGGGGAATCGAACCCGCGGCCCCCGATCCCCACTAGCGTCGCTCTGCCGCCCCCTGGCGGCCGCGGGTCCTCGCTTCGCCCCCCCACCCCCCAATTCGTGGAGTTCCGCCCTATGCAGACCCCGCTTTGGTGGGGAAACTGAGGCACGGGGGGATGGGCTGCTTCCCCCCCCCAAAAAAAACCCCACTGTGTGTGTTGGGGGATTGCAGCTATAGGGAAACTGAGGCACGGGGGGGTGGGCTGCTCCCCCCCCCAAAAAAAACCCCACTGTGTGTGTTGGGGCATTGCAGCTATAGGGAAACTGAGGCATTGGGGATCGGGCTGCTCCCCCCCCCCCAACCCCCCCAGAATCCCACCCCACTGTGTGTGTTGAGGCATTCCAATTAACGGGGAAACTGAGATACGGGGGGGGCAGCTCCCACCCCACCCCCCCCATAATTCCAGTGTGTGTGTTGGGGCAGTGTAAGCCATGGCAAAACAGAGGCACGGGGGGGGCTCAACACAACCCCCCCCCGCACCCCAGAGCCCCACTGTGTGTGTTGGGGCATTGCAATTAACGGGGAAACTGAGGCACGGGGGGGGGGGGGACGGGACTGGGGGGGGTAACTGTTCCCCCACTGCGTACGTTGGGGCATCACAACTAATGGGGAAACTGAGGCACGGGGGGGGCTGCTCCCCCATAACCCCACTGTGTGTGTAACTCATGGGGAAATTGAGACACGGGGGGGTTGCTCCCACTTTCTCCCCCCCCTTCAGAGCCCCAGTGTTTGTGTTGGGGAGTCACAGCTATGGGGGGGGAGGACTGGGGGGGAGATCCCCCACTGCATGCGTTGGAGCATCACAACTAATGGGGAAACTGAGGCACGGGGGGGCTCAACACAACCCCCCCCCCCCGCACCCCAGAGCCCCACTGTGCGCATTGGGGCATTGCAGCTATAGGGAAACTGAGGCATTGGGGACTGGGCTGCTCCCCCCCCCAAACCCCCCCAGAACCCCACCCCAGTGTGTGTGTTGGGGCATTGCAATTAAAGGGGAAACTGAGGCACGGGGGGGGGCTGCTCCCCCATAACCCCACTGTGTGTGTAACTCATGGGGAAATTGAGACACGGGGGGGTTGCTCCCACTTTCTCCCCCCCCATAGCCCCAGTGTTTGTGTTGGGGAGTCACAGCTATGGGGGGAGGGGGACTGTTCCCCCACTGCGTGCGTTGGAGCATCACAACTAATGGGGAAACTGAGGCCCGGGGGGGGGGGCTGGCTGCTATCACTGCCCGGCTGTGGTCAGAAATGGAGGGGGGGGAGGAAGAGGGAGGGGGGGCAGCTCCCGGCCCCCACTGCCATCTGCTGAGCTCCGTTTTTAGCCACGCAGCTGCCCGGCCCCGCAGCAGGTGTGGGTGACTGATCCGCACGTCGGCATCCCAGCAGCGGGATCGGGATCGGGATCGCTTCCTGGGGCGGTGCCAGCCCCAATGGGTCACCCCCCCCACACCCCACTCCGCAGCCCCCCTCTCTGGGTGCACACCGCCTCTGGGGTCAGCATCTCCATCATTGGGTTGGGTGCATCCGTTGGGTCTGGTTTGATATCTCCGTTGGGGTCGGACACCACTATTGGGGTTGGGACCCTCATTGGGGTCGGGGACCCCTTTTCTTAGGGCACACCTCTTGGGGTCAGGAGCCCCATTAGGTTGAGAATTCCCATTGGGGATGATATCTTCACTGGGGTCACGTACCTCCATTGGGCTGGAAACCCACATGGGGTTTGGGTTGGAACCCACCTCCATTGGGTTGGTTCCCTCATTGGAGTTGGGCCAACCCTATTGGGGTTGGTACTTTTATTGGGATCAAGCATCTCTAGTGGGGTAAGGCACCTCCATCGGGTTAGGAACCCCCAGTAGGATTGGGATCTTCATGGGGGCTGGTACCTTCATTAGGGTTGGGCACCACTGTTGGGGTCAGGCACCCCCATTGGGGTTCGGACCCCCATTGGGGTTGGGACCTTCATTGGATTTGGGACCCTCTTTGGGGTTGGGATCCTCTTTGGGGTGGGGACCCTCTTTGGGATTGGCATCCCAACTGGTGTTGGGACTTTCATTTGGTTTGGCACTTCCTTTGGGTTTGGCAATTTGGTCAAGTTGGTGCCTTCATTGGGTTGGACACCTCCATTGGGGTCGGGCACTTCCACCAGGTTGGGTGCCCCCTTTGGGGTTGGTACCCCCACTGGGTTCATCTTTTGGGGTCGGGGACCCCCATTCAGTTTGGCACTTCCTCTGATTTTGGTACTTTCTTTGGGGTTGGTTCACTCACGTTGGGGTTGGTACCCTCACACTGGGGTTGGTTCCCCCATTTGGGTTGGGACCCTCATTGGGATTGAACAACCCTATAAGGGTCAGGAGCCTCCATTGGGTTGGGAGCCACCGTGGGAATTGGTACTTTCATTGGGGTCAGGCATTCCTGTTGGGATCAGGAAGCTCCACTGGGTCAGGAACCTCAATTGGGGTTGGTACTTTTGTCGGGTTTGGGCACCTCCATTGGGGTGGGGATCCCCATTGGAATTGGACACCTCTATTGGGGTTGGAACCCTCTTTGGTATGGGCACCTCCGTTGGGATTGGGCACCTCTATTGGGATTGGGCACCTCCATCGGTGTGGGGATCCCCATTGGGGTTGGACACCTCTATTGGGGTTGGAATCCTCATTGGGGTTGGGCACCTCCATCAGGGTTGGGATCCTCATAGAGGTTGGGCACCTCTATTGGGGTTGGGCACTTCCGTTGGGATTGGGCACCTCTATTGGGATTGGGCACCTCTATTGGAGTGGGCACCTCCATTGGGATTGGGCACCTCTATTGGGATTGGGCACCTCTATTGGGATTGGGCACTTCCGTTGGGATTGGGCACCTCTATTGGGGTTGGCCACCTCTATTGGGGTGGGCACCTCCATTGGGATTGGGCACTTCTGTTGGGATTGGGCACCTCTATTGGGGTTGGGCACCTCCATTAGGATTGGGCACCTCTATTGGGATTGGGCACCTCTATTGGGATTGAGCACCTCTATTGGGGTTGGGCACTTCTGTTGGGATTGGGCACCTCTATTGGGATTGAGCACCTCTATTGGGGTTGGGCACCTCTATTGGGGTAGGCACCTCTATTGGGATTGGACACCTCTATTAGGATTGGGCAATTCTGTTGGGATTGGGCACCTCTATTGGGATTGGGCACCTCCAATGGTGTTGGGCACCTCTATTGGGGTTGGGCACCTCCAATGGTGTTGGGCACCTCCATTAGGGTTGGGCACCTCCATTGGGGTTGGGCACCTCCATTGGGGTTGGGTCCCTCGCTGGCGTTGCTCTCACTGGGGATTTGGAGCACCCCAACAGGCACCATTTGGAAACCTTCACCTCTCCCACCCTCTCTCCTTTCCCTCCCCGCTGGAATTCAGTTTTCGGGATCGAAAATCCCGCCAGCTATTTTTAAAGCATCGCCTTCAGCCCTCCTCGCGCCCGGTGACGGATGGGGCTGAGCACAGCTCAGCTGTTCGCCCTCCGCACCGATCCCACGGCAGCTCCATTCCACGCCGGAACCCAGAGGGACCCACGACTCATCGCCAGGGTAGGGGCTGCGCTTCGGGTGGGGGGTCTGATTGGAACCCGGAGGAACATCCATCCCACCTCCGGGGGAGGGGCAGAGCTTCGGGTGGGGGTCACACCGCAGTCCTCCGCAGAGGTTTGGGGTTTGGTGGTGGGGAGAGGAATGCAATGGATAGAAACGCCTTTCCCATCGGAGAGGAGGAAAAGCGTCCCCTCCACGGAGCTGACGCCGTCCCCAAAGCAGATGACGGATCCCCACCACCCCCAGCAGCATCTCAGCTCCGCCCCATTGCAACAGATCCCCCCACGAGCACCGGGACGATGCTCAGCCCTGGGAGCACAGCTGGCCCCAGTGGCTGTGGGGCACGATGTGGGGTGCACTGTGGGGTGCACTCTTTGGGGTACTACTATTCCCAGTAGACACCGTTCCCATGTGAATTCCCACTGCCCGGCCCCACGTGTCACCCATGGGTGCTGTCCCCATGCAGGGGGTAGAAGGACGCCCCGCAGGCAGCGCGGAGCCACGCTGTGATGTGGGGTGTTGTCTTTGCTCTCTGGTTGTCCCTCAATATCGGGTGACGGGCACAGAAGTGATGGGAAGAGAGGCTCCGTGCACCCCAAATTGATGGGCGTCAGATCAGAACCCCTCCTCCTGGTGGGAATCCCATCAGGATGTGAATTCCTCATTGGATGAAATCCCAAATCGGCCTCGAGGTGAGCGATCCCATGGGAGGAGCGCTGTGGGATGGGTTTGGTCAGCACAAACTCAATGGCACCAGGGCACGAAGGGACCAGATCCCAACCCCAACCCCGAGGGCCCCACATGGAGCGCACAGTTCCAGAGAACCCCAACACTGGAGACCCTGCGCAGACCATCCGGTGCTGGGGGATCCGCAAGAACCAGACTCCATATGGAGCACCCAGCCCCAGAGAACCCTAAGAGCTGGGGACCCCAAATGGATTTCCCGGAGCTGGAGAAACCCCAAGAACCAGAAACCCCAAATGGAGCACCTGGCCTTGGAGAACCCCAAGCATGGAGATCCCAAAATGGAGCATCTGGTGCTGGAGGAGCCCAAGAACCAGAGATCCCAAATGGAGCACCCAGTGTTGGAGAAACCCCAAAAATGGGAGACCCCAAAATGGAGCACCCAGTGCTGGAGAAACCCCAAGAACCAGAGACCCCACATGGAGCACCCAGTGCTGGAGAACCCCAAGAATTGGGGACCCCAAATGGACCATCCAGTGCAGGAGGAGCCCCAAGAAACAGAGATCCCAAATGGAGCACCCAGTGCTGGAGAAACCCCAAGAACCAGAGATCCCAAATGGAGCACCCAGTGCTGGAGAAACCCCAGGAACCAGAGACCCCAAATGGAGGACCCAGTGCAGGAGAAACCCCAAGAACCAGAGATCCCAAATGGAGGACCCAGTGCAGGAGAAACCCCAAGAACCAGAGATCCCAAATGGAGCACCCAGTGTTGGAGAAACCCCAGGAACCAGAGACCCCAAATGGAGCACCCAGTGCAGGAGAAACCCCAAGAACCAGAGATCCCAAATGGAGGACCCAGTGCAGGAGAAACCCCAAGAACCAGAGATCCCAAATGGAGCACCCAGTGTTGGAGAAACCCCAGGAACCAGAGACCCCAAATGGAGCACCCAGTGCAGGAGAAACCCCAAGAACCAGAGATCCCAAATGGAGCACCCAGTGTTGGAGAAACCCCAAGAACCAGAGACCCCAAATGGAGCACCCAGTGTTGGAGAAACCCCAAGAACCAGAGATCCCAAATGGAGCACCCAGTGCTGGAGCACCCAGTGCTGGAGAAACCCCAAGAACCAGAGACCCCAAATGGAGCACCCAGTGTTAGAGAAACCCCAAGAAACAGAGACCCCAAATGGAGCACCCAGTGTTGGAGAAACCCCAAGAACCAGAGATCCCAAACAGAGAGCCCAGCCCTGGAGAGAGCCCCAAGCACGGGGGACCCCACGTGGCGCATCTGATGCTGCAGGACCCCCGTGGGCACCAAGAGAGGAGCGCTGCCCCATAGGGCCGCGTGCCCCACAGGTGGGATTTCGGGGAAGCTCACCCAACCTGGCAGCCATCGACCCCACTGACACCGGCGACCTTCGCTCTCCACTCCCAACTGCACCACGACGGGGGGAGCTCTGACCAAAACAAGCACAGAAGTGTCCCTTGGGGAGGGAGGGGGGGGGAACACGGCCCGTTCCCATCGGGATTCCCTCCATATTGGCGTAGAGTGAGGAAGGGAGGAAGACCCCCCAGCCGGAGCTCCCTCTTCTTCCTCGCACCGCTCACCCCGCACACCCGCGTGCCCCCCCGGCTAAATTTAGGCAGATCTATTTCAACACCCGTCCCCTGTCCCACGGCGGGGGGAGGACGGAGCAAAGGTAGCGGGAGCAGGAGGGAGAGGGGGGGTCCACGTCCCACAGCCCCCCTGGGTTTGGCTAGCGGCCCCACGGCACGCCGCGGTGTCATTTGGGGTGGAGGCGGCGACGAGGGGGTGCTGGGGACCAACGGGGTCTGACGGGTGAGTGGGGCTGACGCAAGGGGCAGGGATGGGGGGCGGGGGGGGGAGCACCCCCAGGGGTACCCTGATGGAGGGAGCCCACGTGCCCTGTTTGCAGCCCGGGGGAGGTGGGCTGCCCCATTCCCAGCACTGCTGGGGTCAGCGCGTCCCAGGCAGAGCAGCACAGCCCCACGCTGCAGCCATCGGCGGCCCCCAGCTGAGTGCTGCACTGGGACGTGGACCCACCACCCCAAAACCCCACCACCCCATTGCCCCGATGTCCCATTTCCCCACGGCTCCTCTGTCCCACTGCCGCCTGGAAAGTGGGGACCCCAGATCCTGTATAAACCTGGGAAGGATATTGGGATCCCATATAACCCCAGGAAGGACACAAAGATGCCATATAGCACCTGGAAGGATGTGGGGGTCCCATATAACCCCAGGATGGACGCTCCAATCCTGCAAAACCCTGGGAAGGATGCTCAGATTTCATATCACCCTGGGAAGGATGTGGGAATCCCATATAACCCCAAGGAGGACGCTCCAATTCCATATAACCCCCGGGAAGAATGCTCAGCAGCCCCTGTGTACAGGGATCCTATATAACCCTGGAGAGTATGCTCTGATCCCATATAAACCCAGGAAGGATGCGGGGATCCAACATAACCCCAGGAATGATGTGGGGACCTTATATAACCCTGGGAAGGACACTCTCATCCCATATAACCCTGGGAAGGGTGCTCTGATCCCATATAACCCTGGGAAGGATGCTCTGATCCCATATAACCCTGGGAAGGACACTCACATCCCATATAACCCTGGGAAGGGTGCTCTGATCCCATATAACCCTGGGAAGGACGCTCTCATCCCATATAATCCTGGGAAGGACGCTCTGATCCCATATAACCCTGGGAAGGACGCTCTGATCCCATATGACCTTGGGAAGGACACTCTCATCCCATATAACCCTGGGAAGGACGCTCACATCCCATATAACCCTGGGAAGGACACTCACATCCCATATAACCCTGGGAAGGGTGCTCTGATCCCATATAACCCTGGGAAGGACACTCACATCCCATATAACCCTGGGAAGGATGCTCTGATCCCATATAACCCTGGGAAGGATGCTCTGATCCCATATGACCTTGGGAAGGGCGCTCGGTGCTCCCACACAGCCCCTGCCTGGGAGCCCACCTGCCCCATTGGCCATGGGTAAGAGCAGCACAAGAGCTGACCCTACAGAGCTGCAAACCCACAAAGCCCCGAATGGCAGCGGGATCTGGTTTGCTTTGCTTTGCTTTCGGTTTGGTGGTGGCCAAAAAGGGCCAACCGGTTCACTGCAAGCCAATATTCCCCCAGGAACCCCCAGGGACCCCCGGGGACCCCCTCTGCTGTCAGAGCCACGATGTCCCCATCGCTGCAGCTCCAGTGCTGCAGAGCTGTGGGGAGGGCAGCGGTGGGGCTGAGAGCAGCAGCCCGCAGCTCTGTGCCTGCAGCTCTGCACCCACGGCTTTCTACCTGCAGCTCTGCACCTGCAGTCGTGCACCTGCAGCTCTGCACCTGCAGCTCTGCACACGCAGCTCTGCGCATGCAGCTCTGTGCATGCAGCTCTGTGCCTGCAGCTCTGTGCCTGCAGCTCTGCACCCACGGCTTCATACCTGCAGCTCCGCAGCTGCAGTCGTGCGCCTGCAGCTCTGTGCATGCAGCTCTGCACACGCAGCTCTGCGGATGCAGCTCTGTGCCTGCAGCTCTGTGCCTGCAGCTCTGCACCCACAGCTTCGTACCTGCAGCTCTGCACCTGCAGTCGTGCACCTGCAGCTCTGCACCTGCAGCTCTGTGCACGCAGCTCTGTGCCTTGCAGGCACCGCACCGCTCAGACCCCCCCCTTTCTCACTCCCAGGTTTGCAGCTGGATGAAGTCAGGCCAGGCCAGCGGGTGAGCAACCTTCTGCTCTACATGGATTGGAATGGGGAAAGCCAGCTGCAGTAAGAGCCCGGCGCAGCTGGAGCACGGCTTCTTCCTCCAGGCTCTCCTCCTCCTCCTCCTGCTCTGCTGCAGGCATGGTAAGGAGCCACGTGTAGCACGGCTGCACCCGCAGCATCGGGAGGGGATGGGAGCAGAATGGCCCCCAGCATCGCCCGACTGCTCCTGTGTGGCTGGAGGGAGGGGGGCAGGCAGCAGGGCATCCCCCGCAGCCCTGCAGATCCATTATCTCCAAAGATAAGGCAGGAAGGGCAAGGCTCAACCCAACCTGACAAAGCTCAGAAGGTGCCATCCGTCCCCTTGGGGTGAAGGATCTCACCCAGAGCTGTGTTGCGGGGTCAGGGCGCTGCTCCCGTGGCCCAGTTGCTCCCAGGCGGCTCTTGGTCCCCACAGCACCCCCAGGCTGCACTCTGTGTTGGGAAGCAGCCAGCAGTGCTGGGCACGTAGAAAGCTGGTGATGGAATCTGGCCGCTGGGTTTGCTGGTGCGGGGAGAGTGATGTGTCCAAAACATGGCTCCTTTGCAAGGTTCATTGTGGGCTGAGCAGTGAGAGGTGCTCTACTGGGTGCCCTGTCTCATCCCCCATCCCATCCCACCCCATCTCATCCCCCATCCCATCTCATATCTCATCCCATTTCCCATCCTATCTCCTATCACATCTCATCCCATCCCATCCCATCCTATCCCCAATCCCATCTCATATCTCATCCGATCCCATCCCATCTCATCCCATAACCATTCCTTCCCATCCCATCCCATCCCATAACCCCTCCTTCCCACCCCATCTCTTATTCCATCTCATCCCATCTCATAACCCCTCCTTACGATTCCATCCTTTTCCATTCCATCCCATCCCCATCTCATTCCACCTTCCATCCCATCACCATCCCATCCCATCCCATCCCATCCCATCCCTTCTCCCATCCCATCCCATCCCATCCCATCTCCTATCACATCTCATCTCATCCCATCCCATAACCCCTTCTTCCCATCACATCCCCATCCCCATCCCATCCCATCCCATCCCTTCTCCTATCTCATCCCATCCCATAACCCCTCCTTCCCATCCCATCCCATCCCATCCCACCCCGTCCCGTCCCGTCCCGTCCCGTCCCATCCCGTCCCATCCCATCCTGTCCCGTCCCGTCCCATCCCATCCCATCCCATCCCATCCCTTCTCCCATCCCATCCCATCCCATCCCTTCTCCCATCCCATCACATCCCTTCTCCCATCCCATCACATCCCTTCTCCCATCCCATCCCATCACATCCCTTCTCCCATCCCATCCCATCCCATCCCGTCCCATCCCATCCCGTCCCTTCTCCCATCCCATCCCATCCCTTCTCCCATCCCATCCCATCCCATCCCTTCTCCCATCCCATCCCATCCCATCCCACCCTCATCCCATCCTATCAAACCCCAACTCATCCCATCCCATGCCATCCCGTCTCATCCCATCCCATCCCATCCCATCCCATCCCATCCCATCCCATCCCATCCCATCCCTTCTCCTATCCCACCCCACCCCCACCCCCCCCAGTGTCTTCCCAGTGCAAGATCCTGCGCTGCAACTCCGACTTTGTGGCCGCCACCCTCAACCTGCGCGGCGCGGGGCGCTCTGCCGCCTACTGCACGGCCCTGCGCTCCTACTCGCACTGCACGCGGCGCACGGCGCGCACCTGCCGCGGCGACCTGGCCTTCCACTCAGCCGTGCACGGCATCGAGGACCTGATGATCCAACACAACTGCTCCAAGGACGGTCCCACCTCACCTCCCCGGCCGCGCGCGCCGACGCCGGATCACCAAAGCTTCCCGGCTTCGGAGATGTGCGACTACGAGAAGACGTTCCGCTCCAAGCACGGCCGCCCGCCGCGCTACCAGCACTGCGCCGCCTTCGGGGACCCCCACGTCCGCACGTTCCACGACGATTTCCACACGTGCCGGGTGGAGGGAGCCTGGCCGCTGCTGGACAACGAGTACCTCTTCGTGCAGGCCACCAGCGCGCCCGTGGCTGAGGGCTCCAACGCCACCGTCACCAGCAAGGTGTGCGCCTGCGGGGGGCCAGAGGGGACAGATCCCGTCAGTGCCGGGGAGCCACAGTGTCAATGGAGCGCCCAGGGAAGCCGTAATGAATCAGGGGGGCAACAGGAGGGGCCAGGGATCCCGTAGGTGTTTGGGACCCCATAGAGTGCCGGGAATCCCATAATGTGCCAGGAGGTCACCAGGAGGGGCCAGGGATCCTGCAGAGTGTCAGGGACCCACAGTGTGTCAGGGGTCCCCTGAAGAGGCCAGGGATCCTATAATGTATCAGGGGAGCACCAGGAGGGGCAAAGGATCCCATAACTGTTTGGGACCCCATAGAGTGCCGGGAACCCCATAATGTGCCAGGAGGTCACCAGGAGGGGCCAAGGATCCTACAGAGTGCCAGAGACCCAACAGACTCCAACAGAGTGCCAGGGACCCACAGTGTGTCAGGGGTCCCCTGGAGGGGCCAGGGATCCCATAATGTACCAAGGGAGCACCAGGAGGGGCCAGGGATCCCATAACTGTTTGGGACCCAATAGATTGCCGGGAACCCCACAACGTGCCAGGAGGTCACCAGGAGGGGCCAGGGATCCTGTAGAGTGTCAGGGACCCACAGGGGTGTCAGGGGTCCCCTGAAGAGGCCAGGGATCCTATAATGTATCAGGGGAGCACCAGGAGGGGCCAGGGATCCCATAGGTGTTTGGGATCCCATAGAGTGCTGGGAATCCCATAATGTGCCAGGAGGTCACCAGGAGGGATCAGGGATCCTACAGAGTGCCAAGGACCCTCAGTGTATCAGGGGTCCCCTGGAGAGGCCAGGGAACCTGTATCTGGGGGGCACCAGGAGGGACCAGGGATCTTGTAGGTATTTGGGACACCATAGAGTGTCAGGAACTCCATAATGCGCCAGGAGGTCACCAGGAAGGGTCAGGGATCCTACAGAGTGCCAGGGACCTACAGGGGTGTCAGGGGTCCCCTGAAGAGGCCAGGGATCCCATAATGTATCAGGGGAGCACCAGGAGGGGCCAGGGATCCCGTAGGTGTTTGGGGCCCCATAGAGTGCCGGGAATCCCATAATGTGCCAGGAGGTCACCAGGAGGGGCCAGGGATCCTATAGAGTGCCAGGGACCCTCGATGTGTCAGGAGTCACTGGAGGGCCCAGGGAACCTGCAATGTATCAGGGGAGCACCAGGAGGGGCCAGGCATCCTGTAGGTATTTGGGACCCCGTAGAAGGCCAGGAACCCCATATCGTGCCAGGAGGTCACCAGGAGGGACCAGGGGTCCAACAGAGTTCCAGGGACCCTCAATGTGTCAGGGGTCCCCTGGAGGGGCCAGGGATCCCATAATGTACCAAGGGGGCACCAGGAGGGGCCAGGGATCCCACAAGTGTTTGGGACCCCATAGAGTGTCAGGAACCCCATAATGTGCCAGGAAGTCACCAGGAGGGGCCAGGGATCCTACAGAATGCCACAGACCCAACAGACTCCATCAGAGTGCCAGGGACCCCGAAATGTGTCAGAGGTCCCCAGGAATGCCAGAGAACCCATAAGAATTCACAGGATCACAAGGGGCACCACAGACTCCATAGGGTGACAGGGACCCACCAGTGTGTCGGGGGTCACCAGGAGGAGCCAGGGACCCCATAATGTACCAGGGGATCACCAGGAGTAGACAGGGATCCTGCAGAGTTCCAAGGACCAGGGGAGGGGAGGGGAGAGGAGAGGAGGGGAGGGGAGGGGAGGGGAGGGGAGGGGAGGGGAGGGGAGAGGAGAGGAGAGGAGAGGAGAGGAGAGGAGAGGAGAGGAGAGGAGAGGAGAGGAGAGGAGAGGAGAGGAGAGGAGAGGAGAGGAGAGGAGAGGAGAGGAGAGGAGAGGAGAGGAGAGGAGAGGAGAGGAGAGGAGAGGAGAGGAGAGGAGAGGAGAGGAGAGGAGAGGAGAGGAGAGGAGAGGAGAGGAGGGGGGGATCCTCCACACGAAGCTGTGGGGCCACAACACTGCCCAGAGCTGCGGGTGCCCCATCCCTGGAGGCGGGGGGCACGCAGCCTACAGAGAGGTGATGTGGGGCTGGGGGGGCTGGGAGATCCCCAACCTGCAACTCAACGGCCTCACGTTGGAGAGGTGCGGGCAAGATTGGGAGGAATTTCTTCTCCAGAAGAGCGGCTGGGCACAGAAAGGGCCAGCAGGAGGGGGGGGTCACCGCCCAGAGGGATGCGGGGACACAGAGCTGAGCGACGCGGGGCACGGGGGGGAGACGGAGGGGGGATCCTGGGTTCTGAGAGCGCCGTCCCCTGCAGCTCACCATCATCTTCAAGAACATGAAGGAGTGCACGGAGCAGAAGGTGTACCGAGCCGAGCTGGACAACGTGCCCGCAGCCTTCGAGGACGGCTCGGTGACGGGCGGCGAGCGGCCGGGGGGAGTCGGGCTGCGCATCCACGAGCGCAGCCCTGGGCGGCACGTGGAGATCCGAGCTCCGTACATCGGCACCACCATCGCGGTGCGCCAGGCCGCCCGCCAGCTCTCCTTCTCCATCCGTGCCGCCGAGGAGGTGACCCGCGCCTTCACGGCGGAGCAGGACCTGCAGCTGTGCGTGGCCGGCTGTCCCCGCAGCCAGCGCATCTCCCGCAGCGTGCGCAGCCGTGCGGCGGCTCAGGCGGCTCGGGCGCTTTGCAAAGCCACGCTGCCCGTGGAGGACGTCTACTTCCAGTCGTGCGTCTTCGACGTGGTCACCTCCGGAGATGCCAACTTCACCATGGCGGCACGAGGAGCGCTGGAGGACGCCAGGGATTTCCTTCCTGACGCGGAGAAGCTGCACATCTTCCAAGCCGGGGCGGGCTGCCCGAGTGCGCCTCCGTCCTTCCTCCTCCTCCTCCTCATCTGCGCTCTCAGGTCACAATTGTGACCCCTCTCGTGACCCTTTTGTTGGCACTTGTGACTTTTTTGTGACCCTCATTGGCACTTGTAGCTGTTGTTGGCAGATGTCACCCTTTTGTTGGCACTTGCGGCCCTCATTGGCACTGGTGACCCTTTGGTTGACACTTGTGACCTTTATGTGACCCTCACTGGTACTTGTGACCATTCTTGGCACATGTCATCCTTTGTTGGTACTTGTGACCATTGTTGGCACTGGTGACCTTTTTGTTGGCACTTGTGGCCTTTTTGTGACCCTCATTGGCTCTTGTGGCCGTTGTTGGCACATGTCACCCTTTTGTTGGCACTTGCGACCCTCATTGGCACTGGTGACCATTCTTGGCACTGGTGATCCTTTGGTTGGCACCTATCACCCTTTTGTTGGCATTTGTGACCTTTTTGTGACCCTCATTAGCACCAGTGACCCTTTGGTTGGCATTGGTGACCCTCTTGTTGGCACTTGTGACCTTTCTGTGACCCTCATTGGCACTGGTGACCCTTTGGTTGGCACTTGTGACCCTCACTGTGGGATGCTTCACTTCCGAAGTGCAACAGGAGGCTGATGCTGAGTCAGAGCGACGCTGAGTCAGCCCAGGCCGTGCACAATGACGGACATCCCGATGGCGTGAGCACAGTGGGAGGGGAGCGGAGGGGCAGAGCTCAGATTTGGGGTCTCCAGATGCGCCCCTTCCCCTCCGCTGCGCTCCCCTCCCACCACCCTGCTGCTCTCCCCACACCTGGTTCCCCAAAGATGCAGACGCGGCGATGTTCCCACTCTGCTTTTCCTGCTCTCCGGCATCGTGGCCCCACATCCAGGCTTTGGGATATGGAGAAAGAAATCCAGGTCCCCTGACGCACTGTGGGGTCTCTGTCACCCTATGGGGTTTCCAACACCTCCATGGCTACCCTGACTCGTTATGGGATCGCTGGCACCCTATGGGATTCCTGCTATCTCCCAGGGACCCTAACGACTTATGGGGTCTTGGTAGCCTACGGAGTTCCTGTTACCCCATTAAAGTATCTGACATCTTATGTGGATCCCAGGCACCCCAATAGGGTCCCCACCATCTGATGAGGGTCTTCATCACCCTATGGGGTTTCAAGCACTTCCTGGGGTCCACTGATACATTATGGGGTCCCTGGCACCCTATGGGGTTTCTGGCACTTTCTGGGGACCCCCTGAGTCCTTATGGGGTCTCGTTACCTTACAAGATTGCTGGTGCCCCACTGAAGTCACTGACATGTTATGGGGATCCCTGGCACCCCAATAGGACCCCAACCACGGGGTCTATGGCACCCTATGGGGTTTTTGACACCTCTTGGGGATCCCTACTACATCATGGGGTCCCTACCACATTATGGGGTCCCTGCCACATTATGGGGTCCCTGGCACCCTATATGGGGCTTTTGGAACTTCCAAGAGAACCCTTGCCACATTATGGGGTTCCTGGCACCCTATGGGGTTTTTGGAACTTCCAAGGGGACCCTTGCCACATTATGGGGTCCCTGGCACCCCAGGGATTCCCTGGCACCCTATGGGGTTTTTGGAACTTCCAAGGGGACCCTTGCCACATTATGGGGTCCCTGGCACCCCAGTGGTTCCCTGGCTCCCTATGGGGTTTTTGGAACTTCCAAGGGGACCCTTGGCACCCTATGGGATCCCTGGCACCCTATGGGGTTCCCTGTACACTGGATCATCCCTGGCATCCCAATGAGGCCTCTTCTTCCCGCTGGCTCTTCTGCTGCGGTCGCAGAGTGACCCAGAAGGAATCATTTCTTCCCCATGTCGACGTTTCCCCCCCCCTCCCCACCCCCCCATGCTGAGTGTGGGGTTTCTCCGTTCCGCATCCGCTGCTCCCGTCGCTCAGCCCGGAGCTCTGTGACATTAAAGGGCGCTATTTTTGAAGTCCTCATTTCCTGACACCCGATAGCATCTCCCCTTCCACCACCCACTGCTGCTGGGACTCCACAGCTCTCTGTGCTCTGCAAACCCCCGGCTTGAGGGGGGGTCCTGCGGTGTCACAGCCCCCAGGGATGAAGGTCCCCGTGGTGGTGGCACTGCCCGTGTCCCCACGGCACCGCAGAGCAGTGGGACCAACCACGGGTGGCAGCACTGGCACACAGCAATGCCATGCAATGCAGTGCCGTAGGACGGCGGAATGGTTGGGGTCGGAAGAGATCCTATAGATCGTAGAAACATGGGATCATGGCATGGTTGGGTTTGAAGGATGCTACAGATCATAGAAGCATGGGATCATGGCATGGTTGTGTTAAGAGGGACCCTAGAGATCATAGAACCATGGGATCATGGCACAGTTGGGTTGGTTGGAAGAGATCCTATAGATCGTAGAACCATGGGATCGTGGCATGGTTGGGTTTGAAGAACACTACAGATCATAGAAGCATGGGATCATGGCATGGTTGTGTTGAGAGGGACCCTACAGATCATAGAACCATGGGATCATGACACGGTTGGGTTGGGGGGACTCTATAGATCATAGAAGCATGGGTGGGATCATGGCACGGTTGGACTGGGGGGACCCTATAGATCATAGAGCCATGGGACTGTGGCATGGTTGGGTTTGAAGGACGCTACAGATCATAGAAGCATGGGATCATGGCACGGTTGGGTTTGTAGGACCCTATAGATTGCAGAACTATGGGATCATGGCACAGTTGGGTTGGCAGGACCCTATAGATTGCAGAACCATGGGATCATGGCACGGTTGGGTTTGTAGGACCCTACAGATCATAGAACCATGGGATCATGGCATGGTTGGGTTTGTAGGACCCTATAGATTGCAGAACCATGGGATCATGGCACAGTTTGATTCGGAGGGACCCTATAGATTGCAGAACCATGGGATCATGGCACGGTTTGATTCGGAGGGACCCTACAGGTCACAGAGCCATGGGATCATGGCACAGTTGGGTTGGGGGGACCCTATAGATCATAGAGCCATGGGATCATGGGACGGTTGGATTGGGAGGAACCCTATAGGCCCTAGAAGCATGAAATCACTGCATGGGTGGTTGGAAGCGTCTCTGTAGATCACAGCACCATGGGATTATGGCACAGGTAGGTCAGAAGGGATCCTATGGATCATAGAACCAGGGGAGCACCGCATGTCCCCCTGACATCTAACCTCCACCTGCCCTTCTTCAGTTCGAAGCCATTCCCCCTTGTCCCGTCGCTACCTACCCACGTAACACGTTGATTTCCCTCGTGTTTCTGACTCCCTTGAAATACTGGAAGGCTGCAGTGAGGTCTTCCTGCAGCCTTCTCTTCTCCAGGCTGAACAACGGTGGTTCCTCAGCCTGCCTTCGTAGGAGAGGTGCTCCAGCCCTTGGATCATCCTCACAGCCTCCTCTGGGCCCTCTCCTACAGCTCCACATCTTTCCTGTGCCCCAGATCTGGATGCAGTGCTCCAGGTGGGGCACTCAAACCCATCATCTGTGTCGCTGGGGACAGGCTGAGAGAGCTGGGGCCGTGCAGCGTGGGGAAGGGAAGGGTCCAGGGGGACTTTATCGCTCTGCCTGGACCTGGGGGAGCAACAGGAAAACTGGGAAGGACTTCTTATAAGGATGTGCAGTGATAGGATGAGGGGAAATGGCTTTGAGCTGGAAGAGGGGAGGTCTGGAGTGGACGTTAGGAAGGAATTCTTCACTGTGAGGGTGGGGAGACGCTGGGATGGGTCAGCGGGGGGGCAGTGGGTGACCCCTCCCTGGGTGTGATGGGGCTCTGAGCAGCCTGGTGTGCTGGGAGTCAGCCCTGCTGGCAGAGGGGGCTGCCTTCCAAACCAAACCACGCTGTGATTCGGTGATCCTATGATCTACTGGATCCATCTGAACTCAACCATGCAGTGATCCCGTGGTTCTATGATCTGTAGTGTCCTCCCAACCCAACTGTGCCATGATCCCATGGTTCTGTGATCCAAAAGGTCCCTCCCAACCCAACCATGCCGTGATCCCATGGTTCCATGATCCATAAGGTCCCTCCCAACCCAACCAAGCCATGATCCCATGGTACTGTGATCCATAAGGTCCCTCCCAACCCAACCATGCAGTGATCCCATGGTTCTGTGATCCATAAGGTCCCTCCCAACCCAACCATGCCATGATCCCATGGTTCCATGATCCATAAGGTCCCTCCCAACCCAACCATGCCATGATCCCATGGTTCCATGATCCATAAGGTCCCTCCCAACCCAACCATGCAGTGATCCCATGGTTCTGTGATCCATAAGGTCCCTCCCAACCCAACCATGCCATGATCCCATGGTTCCATGATCCATAAGGTCCCTCCCAACCCAACCATGCCATGATCCCATGGTTCCATGATCCATAAGGTCCCTCCCAACCCAACCATGCCATGATCCCATGGTTCCGTGATCCATAAGGTCCCTCCCAACCCGACCATGCCATGATCCCATGTCTCTATGATCCTTAAGGTCCTTCCCAACCCAACCATGCAGTGATCCCATGGTTCCATGATCCATAAGGTCCTTCCCAACCCAATCATGCCATGATCCCATGGTTCTATGATCCATAAGGTCCTCAACCCGACCATGTCACGATCCCATGGTTCTGTGATCCATAAGGTCCTTCCAAACCCAACCATGCCATGATCCCATGGTTCCATGATCCATAAGGTCCCTCCCAACCCAACCATGCCATGATCCCATGGTTCCATGATCCATAAGGTCCCTCCCAACCCAACCATGCCATGATCCCATGGTTCCGTGATCCATAAGGTCCCTCCCAACCCGACCATGCCATGATCCCATGTCTCTATGATCCTTAAGGTCCTTCCCAACCCAACCATGCAGTGATCCCATGGTTCCATGATCCATAAGGTCCTTCCCAACCCAATCATGCCATGATCCCATGGTTCTATGATCCATAAGGTCCTCAACCCGACCATGCCACGATCCCATGGTTCTGTGATCCATAAGGTCCTTCCAAACCCAACCATGCCATGATCCCATGGTTCCATGATCCATAAGGTCCTTCCCAACCCAACCATGCCACAATCCCATGGTTCCATGATCCATAAGGTCCTTCCCAACCCAACCATGCCACAATCCCATGGTTCTGTGATCCTTAAGGTCCTTCCCAACCCAAACATCCATGATCCCATGGTTCCATGATCCATAAGGTCCGTCCCAACCCAACCATGCCATGATCCCATGGTTCTGTGATCCATAAGGTCCCTCCCAACCCAACCATGCAGTGATCCCATGGTTCTGTGATCCTTAAGGTCCCTCCTAACCCAACCATGCCACGATCCCATGGTTCCATGATCCATAAGGTCCCTCCCAACCCAACCATGCCACGGTCCCATGGTTCTATGGTCTATAGAATCCCTTCCAAACCCAAACTGTGCCATGATGCCACGGTTCTGTGATCTGCCGTGTCCTTCAAACCCAACCATGCAGTGATCCCATGGTTCTACGATCTATAGGGTCTCTCCAATGATCCATAGGTTCCCTCCAACCCAAATCCTCTGAGCAGCTCAGCAGCCTCAACGCTTTGGCACCGCTCGGGGCGGGGGTCCCCATTATCACAGCCCAGGCCACGAGATGCCAGCTTCAATTCAGAAGGAACACGGGCAAGGTTTTTCTGCTCCCCCCTCAGCGGTGGAAGCGGAGCCGTGCCAGGCTGTGCTGAGCAGTGCCAGCAGAGCAGAGACCTTTCCCCCCCTTTCCCTTCAGATCACACTCAGACATCAGGAGCGCGCTGCGGGCGCGCGGCCAAAGCCCCATTGATACCAACGAGAGTATTTCCATTGACGTCAGCAAAGCTGGGACCGAGCCCGCTGCTTCCCAGCGTGTGTCACAGACCAGAAGAGTGCCTGGCACGGGGAGGGAGCCTCTGCGTGCTGCGCTGCTCCTGGGTGCCCGCATGGAGCAACGGAACCCCGCTGCTGCCACCTGCCCAGCATCGCATCTCAGTGCCACCAACAGCAGCGCCGGGACTCAGCGGGGGGGGTCTGCAGTGCTGCATCTGGATCAGGGCTGCAGCTCCTGCGGGGGCTTCAGTGGGGCAGCGGCAGCAGTGCCATAGAGTGTGCCACGGAGCTGCTATGTGCCATAGAGTGTGCCATGGAGCTGCCATGTGCCATAGAGTGCCACGGAGCTGCCGTGTGCCATAGAGTGTGCCATAGTGCTGCCACGTGCCATAGAGTGCCACGGAGCTGCCGTGTGCCATAGAGTGTGCCATAGAGCTGCCGTGTGCCATAGAGTGTGCCATGGAGTTGCCATGTGCCATAGAGTGTGCCACAGAGCTGCCGTGTGCCATAGAGTGCCATGGAGTTGCCATGTGCCATAGAGTGCCATGGAGCTGCTGTGTGCCATAGAGTGTGCCATGGAGCTGCCGTGTGCCGTAGAGTGTGCCACGGAGCTGCCATGTGCCATAGAGTGCCATGGAGCTGCTGTGTGCCATAGAGTGTGCCATAGAGCTGCCGTTGCCATAGAGTGTGCCACGGAGCTGCCATGTGCCATAGAGTGCCATGGAGCTGCTGTGTGCCATAGAGTGTGCCATAGAGCTGCCGTGTGCCATAGAGTGTGCCACGGAGCTGCCATGTGCCATAGAGTGTGCCATGGAGCTGCTGTGTGCCATAGAGTGTGCCACAGAGCTGCCATGTGCCGTAGAGTG
Organism: Lophura swinhoii; assembly: GCA_030408155.1. NCBI lineage: Eukaryota > Metazoa > Chordata > Aves > Galliformes > Phasianidae > Lophura > Lophura swinhoii. The sequence goes on from CM059475.1 coordinate 818,878, forward strand.
TGCCACGGAGCTGCTGTGTGCCGTAGAGTGTGCCATGGAGCTGCCGTGTGCCATAGAGTGTGCCACAGAGCTGCCGTGTGCCATAGAGTGCCATGGAGCTGCTGTGTGCCATAGAGTGTGCCATAGAGCTGCCGTGTGCCATAGAGTGTGCCATAGACCTGCCGTGTGCCATAGAGTGTGCCATGGAGCTGCCGTGTGCCATAGAGTGTGCCATAGAGCTGCCGTGTGCCGTAGAGTGTGCCATGGAGCTGCCATGTGCCATAGAGTGTGCCATAGAGCTGCCGTGTGCCATAGAGTGTGCCATGGAGTTGCCATGTGCCATAGAGTGTGCCACAGAGCTGCCGTGTGCCATAGAGTGCCATAGAGCTGCCGTGTGCCATAGAGTGTGCCATGGAGCTGCTGTGTGCCATAGAGTGTGCCACAGTGCTGCCATGTGCCATAGAGTGTGCCATGGAGCTGCCATGTGCCATAGAGTGTGCCATAGTGCTGCCACGTGCCATAGAGTGTGACATGGAGCTGCCATGTGCCATAGAGTGTGCCATAGAGCTGCCGTGTGCCATAGAGTGTGCCATGGAGTTGCCATGTGCCATAGAGTGTGCCACAGAGCTGCCGTGTGCCACAGAGTGCCATGGAGCTGCCATGTGCCATAGAGTGTGCCATAGAGCTGCCGTGTGCCATAGAGTGTGCCATGGAGTTGCCATGTGCCATAGAGTGTGCCACAGAGCTGCCGTGTGCCACAGAGTGCCATGGAGCTGCCATGTGCCGTAGAGTGTGCCATGGAGCTGCCATGTGCCACAGAGTGCCATGGAGCTGCCGTGTGCCATAGAGTGCCACGGAGCTGCCAAGTCACGCCGAGTCCCGGTGATCCAGCGGGCAACGCCGCGCTCCGGTCTCCCCGCAGCCCGGAGGTTCCCGAGGCGCAGCGCAGCCGGAGCTCCGCGCGTCCGTCCGGCGGCTGTGGCTGCGCTCCGAGCGGCGGCTGTCGGAGCACGAACTCGTCCCGCGGGGTCCGCGTCCATCGCCCAAAGCGGCGGCGGCACCGCAAACGCAAACGGCGCAACGGAGCGGCGCGGAGCCCGATGTCGTTCCCGCAAACGCCTCCAGAGGTCCGTCCGAGTCCAGCCGTGCGCGCAGCGACGCGCGGAGCTCAACACGAGGGCAGGGCTGCTGCTATGGCGCTGCTATGGCACTGCGGGGTGGCACTGCGGGGTGGCACTGCTGGCACTGCAAAATGGCACTGCTGGCACTGAGGACACTGTTGCTACTGTGGCACTGCTGGCACTGCATTGTGGCACTGCTGGCACTGAGGACACTTGCTACTATGCACTGCTGGCACTGCAGGCACTGTTGCTACTGTGGCACAGCTGGCACTGCAAAATGGCACTGCTGGCATTGAGGACACTGTTGCTACTATGGCACTGCTGGCACTGCAAAATGGCCCTGCTGGCACTGCAGGCACTGTTGCTACTGTGGCACTGCTGGCACTGCAAAATGGCACTGCTGGCACTGAGGACACAGTTGCTACTGTGGCACTGCTGGCATTGCGGGCACTGTTGCTACTGTGGCACTGCTGGCACTAAAATACAACAGGCACAATGGCACAGCAGAGCTGGCACTGCAGCCGCACACAGCTGGCACTGCGGCACAGCACAGCTGGCATTCTGGCTCAGCTGGCATTGTGGCACAGCAGAGTGGCACAGCCGGCACTGCAGCACGGCACAGCTGGCACTGTGGCATGGCAGTATCGCACAGCTGGCACTGTGGCATGGCACAGCAGGCAACACAGCACAGCAGGCACTGTGGCACAGCTGGCACGGCATCGTGGCACAGCTGGCACTGCAGCCCAGCACAGCTGACACTCTGGCACAGCAGGCAGGATGGCACAGCTGGCACTGCAGCCTGGCAGAGCTGGCACTATGGCACAGGTGGCTCTCTGGCACTCCTGACATGGCAGGCAGGCAGGATGGCACAGCCGGCACTGCAGCACATCTGGTACCTACAGCACAGCTGGCACTGCATCCTGGCACAGCTGCCACTGCGGCATGGCAAAGATGGCACAGCTGGTGCTGCATCCCAGCACAGCTGGCACCCATGGCACAGTAGACGCTGTGGCACTGCTGGCACTGCATCTTGGCACGGCTCTCTGGCACGGCTGGCACTGCAACGTGGAAAATCTGGCACTGCAACATGGCACAGCTGGCACTGAAGTCTGGCCCTGAGGCACAGCTGGCACTGTGGCACAGCCAGCACTATGGCACAGCTGGCTCTGCATGCTGGCACAGTTGGCACTGCAGTACAGCTGGCACTCCGGCACAGTTTGAGGGTCTGGGGGGGATCCAACTCCACAATTTGAGGCTCCATGATGGGGCGGGGGGCTCCAACCCCACAGTTTGGGGGTCTGTGATGGGGGGGAAGGGCTCCAAACCACAGTTTGAGGGCCTGGGGAGGTTGAGGAGCTCTGACCCCACAGTTTGAGGGTCTGTGATGGGAAGGGTGGGGGGCTCCAAACCGCAGTTTGAGGGTCCATGGGGGGGGGGGGGTCTGGGGGGTTCCAAACTGCAGTTTGAGGCTGTTTGGGGGGGGGGGGGAGGGAAGCACTGACCCCCACAGTTTGAGGGTCCACGGAGGGGGGGAGGGGCTCCAAACCCTTTGAGGGTTTGGGAGTAGGGGGGGAAGCCCCGACCCCACAGTTTGAGGGTGAGCACCGCCCAGCAGCATCCCCGTATCCCCGCTTATAGAACGAAGGGACCCACGCCGGTCACTCAGACCCCTTTCCCCCCTCCTTCCCCCCCCCCCCATGAAAAGGGGCACCGACCCCACAGCGTTTGTCACCGACCCCCATCCGTCACCGAGCCGTTCGACCGACCCAGAGATCGACCGACCCAGAGACAGAGGCAGCGCAGCCGCCGGGCGCAACCTCACAGTTTGGGGGTGACTCCGAGCACGGGGTCCCGGCCGGGCTGAGCCCAAGGGTCGAGGCAGAGGTGCCCCCCCCCACCCCCCCCCAACCCTCATCCCCCGCCCCGCTTTATTTTCCATCCGTGCGATGGCCGCGGGACGCACCCGAGGAACGCTGCCAAAGGAAATGCCTTTTCCGCTCCGCGCAGCGCGTTCCTCCGCTCGCCCCCCCTACCCCCCCACCCCCCCCCCACCCCCCGACGGCCCTCTCTGCTTCCCCGCCCCCCCCCCCTCCTCCCCCCCCCCCCCAAAGTCGCTGGAAACCATATATGGCGAAAAGAGCAGCGCCGAGCGGAGGGCAGCGGCTCCGTTTCATCGGGCACCGGCGGCTCCCACCGGGAAACGAGGGCTGTGCCGCGGCCGGGACGGGGGATGGGGGGGGTTCAAAATTCCCCTCGCTCCTTTCCTGCAGCGGGGATCACCTCGCTGAATCACCAGCGGGAGCGAGGAAGCAAAGAGAGCCGCTCCGTGCAGGAAGCAAACTGCTTCCCATCCCCAAATCCAGCCACCTTTCCTTCCCCCCCGGTGTCCTTGGTGGAAGAGAGATGAGCTGGGAGGGTGATGAGATGCGCTGGGGGGAGAGGAGACGCAATGAAGGGGGATGCGCTGGGGGGAGATGAGATGCGCTGGGAGGGAGATGCGCGGGGACGGAGCTGAGATGCGCTGGGGAGAGATGAGATGCGCTGGGGGGAGATGAGATGCGCTGGGGGAGATGAGATGCGCTGACGGGAGATGCGCTGGGGGGAGATGAGATGCGCTGGGAGGGAGATGCGCAGGGACGGAGCTGAGATGCGCAGGGACGGAGCTGCGCTGTTGGGAAGCCGCGGTCCCGAAGCGTTTCCAACTTCTAACCGCCCCCCTTTTCCCCCCCTCCGCCCCTCCTCCGCTTCAGCCGCAGCGCTGCCGGCGTGGGAACCGCGCATCCATCGCGGAGCGCAGCGGATGGAGGGCAGGGGAGCAAAGGGCGATGGGCGGAGGAGGAGAGCGGGGGAGGCGGGGGGGGAAGGCCGGGATCGGGATCGGGAAGGAGCGGCGCTCGGCCCTTCAGCGGCCCTTTGACATCGGCGGAATGCGGGTGCGGAACGCGGCGGTGCGGGGGGAGCGGAGCTGCGCGGCTCCGGGATCGCGCGTCCCAACGCGCAACGCAACGGCAGCGCCGCGCAATGAAAGCGGTGCGGGACCCCGAGGGGTGCGGGAATCGCAGCGGGGGTCGGGAACACCCACAGCTCAATGGGGTACAGCCCGCAGCTCATTAACGGGGGGACGCCTCGCAGCTCATTAACGGGGGGTCACCCCGCAGCTCATTAACGGGGGGACGCCCCGCAGCTCGTTAACGGGGGGACGCCCCGCAGCTCGTTAACGGGGGGTCACCCCGCAGCTCGTTAACGGGGGACGCCCCGCAGCTCATTAACGGGGGGTCACCCCGCAGCTCATTAACGGGGGGACGCCCCGCAGCTCATTAACGCGGGTACGCCCCGCAGCTCATTAACGGGGGTCACCCCGCAGCTAATCCTAGAATCACCAAGGTTGGAAGACTTCCAAGAGCACCCATCACAACCTAGCACAAGGTACACCCCGCAGCTAATTGGGGTAATACAGCCCTACAGCTAATTGGGGTACAGCCCTACAGCTAATTGGGGTGCACCTCACAGCTAACCGGGGTGCTCCTGCCGGCTCGACAACGTACAACCTGCAGCTCATGGGGGTACACCCCACAGACAACCAGGGAACCCTCCCACAGCTCACGGGGGTACAACCTGCAGCTAATTAAGGTACACCCTGCGTCTAATTGGGGTACGTCTCACTGCCAACCGGGGTACAGCCCCCAGCTCAACGGGGTACACCCCACAGGTAACCAGGGAACACCCGGTGGTTAACCAGGGTACAGCCTGCACCTCACTGGGGTACAGCTCACAGCCAACCGAGGTACAGCTCACACTGAGGTACACCCTGCAGTAATGAGGGTACACCCCACAGCTCCTTGGGGTACGACCTGCAGTTCCTTGGGGTACAACTTGGAGCTAACTGGGGTGCAACCCACAGCTAACTGGGGTACACCCTTACAACCAACCAGGGTACAAGCAGCAGCTCATTGGGGTACACCCTACAACCAACCAAGGTACACCCCATAGCTCCTTGGAGTACAACCCACAGCTCATCGGGGTACACCCTACAACCAACCAGGGTACACCCTACAGCAAACTGAGGTACACCCTACAACCAACCAGGGTACAACCAGCAGCCCACTGGGGTACACCCTACAACCAACCAAGGTACACCCCATAGCTCCTTGGAGTACAACCCGCAGCTCATTGGGGTACACCCTACAGCAAACTGGGGTACACTCCCCAGTTAATAGAGATACACCCAGCAGCTAACTGGGGTACAACCCGCAGCTCATTGGGGTACACCCTTACAACCAACCAGGGTACAAGCAGCAGCTCATTGGGGTACACCCCACAACTAACCAAGGTACACCCCACAACTCATTGGGGCACACCTTACAGCTCCTTGTGGTACAACTTGGAGCTAACTGGGATACAACCCACAGCTAATTGGGGTGCATTCTTACAACCAACCAGGGTACAACCAGCAGCTCATCGGGGTACAACCTGCAGGTAACTGGGGTACAACCCTTACAGCTCATTGGAGTACACCCTTACAACCAACCAGGGTACAACCAGCAGCTCATCGGGGTACACCCCACAACTAACCAAGGATACACCCCACAGCTCATTGGGATACACCCTACAGCAAACTGGGGTACACCCCCCAGTTAATAGAGGTACACCCCGCAGCTAACTGGGGTACAACCCACAGCTCATTGGGGTACACCCTTACAACCAACCAGGGTACACCCCCCCGGCTCATCGGGGTACACCCTACAACTAACCAAGATACACCCCACAACTCATTGGGGTACACCTTATAGCTCCTTATGGTACAACTTGGAGCTAACTGGGGTACAACCCTTACAGTTCATTGGGGTGCATCCTTACAACAACCAGGGTACAACCAGCAGCTCATCAGGGTACAACCTGCAGGTAACTGGGGTGCAACCCACAGTTAATAGAGATACATCCCACAGCTAACTGGGATACAACCCACAGCTAATTGAGGTACACCCTTACAACCAACCAGGGTACACCCCCCAGCTCATTGCAGTATACCCTACAACTAACCAAGCTCATTGGGGTACACCTTACAGCTCCTTATGGTACAACTTGGAGCTAACTGGGGTACAACCCTTACACTTTATTGGGGTACATCCTTACAACCAACCAGGGTACAGCCAGAAGCTCATCAGGGTACACCCTTACAACCAACCAGGGTACAACCAGCAGCTCATTGGGGTACACCCTACAACCAACCAAGGTACAACCCACAGTTCATTGGGGTACACCTTGCAGTTCCTTGTGGTACAACTTGGAGCTAACTGGGGTACACCCTTACAGCTCATTGGGGTACATCCTTACAACCAACCAGGGTACAACCAGCAGTTCATTGGGGTACACCTTGCAGTTCCTTGTGGTACAACTTGGAGCTAACTGGGATACAACCCACAGCTAATTGGGGCACATCCTTACAACCAACCAGGATACAACCAGCAGCTCATTGGGGTACACCCTACAACCAACCAAGGTACACCCCATAGCTCCTTGGAGTACAACCCACAGCTCATCGGGGTACACCCTTACAACCAACCAGGGTACAACCCCCAGCTCATTGGGGTACACCCTTAAAACCAACCAGGGTACACCCCATAGCTCCTTGGTGTACAACCCCCAGCTCATCGGGGTACACCCTTACAACCAACCAGGGTACAACCCGCAGCCCATTGGGGTACACCCTACAACCAACCAAGGTACACCCCATAGCTCCTTGGAGTACAACCCGCAGCTCATCGGGGTACACCCTTACAACCAACCAGGGTACAACCCCCAGCTCATTGGGGTACACCCTTAAAACCAACCAGGGTACACCCCATAGCTCCTTGGTGTACAACCCCCAGCTCATCGGGGTACACCCTTACAACCAACCAGGGTACAACCCGCAGCCCATTGGGGTACACCCTTACAACCAACCAAGGTACACCCCACAGCTCCTTGGAGTACAACCCCCAGCTCATTGGGGTACACCCTTACAACCAACCAGGGTACAACCAGCAGCCCATCGGGGTACACCCTACAACCAACCAGGGTACAATCCACAGCTCATTGGGGTACACCCTTACAACCAACCAAGGTACACCCCACAGCTCCTTGGAGTACAACCCGCAGCCCATTGGGGTACACCCTTACAACCAACCAGGCTACACCCCCCAGCTCATGGTGTTACACCCCACAGCTCCCCAGGTTACAGCCCACAACTCACGAGCTCACGTCATCCCGGAGCGGAGCGTGGCTGGGAGGAAAGCACAGCCTGTGCCAACGGCACCCATGAGACAAACAGGGCCACGTGAGGAGCAAAGGACAATGAGGGCACAAACACGGCCCTTCCTCCTCCTCCTCCTCCTCCTCCCATTCGTGGGGGGGGGGGGGGGTGGGGGGGGGGCCGGGGGGAGCCCCCAGGACCCCGTGTCCCACTCTCAACGTGATGCTTTGTTTTGTGGAAGCCAAGAGCATCACCGCCACCACGTCGGTCCTTCCTGACCCACGCGTGGGACAGAAGGGGGGAAAAGTGCCATGGGGGGGGGCAGCGGGGGGGGAAATAAAGCAATGAGGAAGGAAAAGGAAAAGGGGGGGGGGGGCACGGAGCCCTTTGGGACCTGAGGAGGGGGCTCATGCTGGCACGGTCCATTAGATTAGCTGGGGCTCCCTGGGCTCGACGCCCACCCCCCCCCCAACAGCTCTGTGCCCCCCCAGCTGCCACCCCAATAGGGGCCGTGGAAAGGGGGGGGGTGGCACGGGGGGCTCCCCAGTGTCCAACAGCAGGGATGTGGCACGGGGGGGGGGGGCTCCTTTCAGTGGGGGGGTGGCACGGGGGGGTCCCCAATGTCCAACAGGAGGGATGTGGCACGGGGGGGGGGGCTCCTTTCAGTGGAGGGGGTCCCCAATGTCCCACAGCAGGGATGTGGCACGGGGGGGGGGGGGCTCCTTTCAGTGGAGGGGGTCCCCAATGTCCAACAGCAGGGATGTGGCACAGGGGGGGGGGGGGCTCCTTTCAGTGGAGGGGGTCCCCAATGTCCAACAGCAGGGATGTGGCGGGGGGGGACTCCTTTCAGTGGGGGGGGGTGGCACGGGGGGGTCCCCAATGTCCCACAGCAGGGATGTGGCACAGGGGGGGGCTCCTTTCAGTGGGGGGGTGGCACGGGGGGGTTCCCAATGTCCCACAGCAGGGATGTGGCACGGGGGGGGGGGGGGGGGGGGGAATCTGCGGGGTGGCCCCCAATACGGCACACGGAAAGGGGGGGGGGGGGTCGCAGGGGGGGAACCTCAGCACGGCACAGCGGGACCCCGACATGGGATATGGGGGGGGGGTCCGTGGGAGAGCCCCCAGCACAGCACGGGGCGGGGTGGGCGGGGGGGGGCACCCAGAATGGGGTTTTGGGTGGGGATCCCACAGCGGGGGTCGTGTGGAGGACCCCCACCGTGGCCTCAAGGGGGGGTCTGTGGGTGCGCCCCCAGCGTGGCACGGGGGGGTCCTGGGTGGGGACCCCAGCATCACTTGGAGGACCCCCCCACCGCGACACTGGGGGGCCCAGAGGGGAGGGGGGAGGGGGATGGGGGAAGAGGGGAGGCGCCCACCCGGGGGTCAGACCTCGACCCCCGCCCCCATTTTGCCCTCTCTCACCTCATGGCCGGGGGGGGAGCGGGGGGGGGGAGGGGGGGAGTCACGTCTCAGCGAACAGCTGGGGAGGGGCTGCGGGAATTCCCCCGGGTGGGGCTGGGAGGACTCCGGGAAGCCCCCAGCGGGGGGGAGCCCCACGGATCGACCCCCCCCCCCAGCGAGGAGTCGGACTCCCCCTCCTGTTCTCTTCTCTTCCCTTCCCCCCCCCCACCCCAGTACCGACCCGAGGACCCCACCGCACCCCCCCACGGCAGCGCCCCGATACAGAGAACAAGACGTCCTGTTCCCGGCTCTCCATTGGTCAGCGCCGCACCGAATCTTCACTTTTCATTGGTCGCTCGCGCCGTCACTCTGCTTTCGTCACCGCTCTCCCCGCCCCCCTCTCCCCAGCACGCTCTCTCTTCTCCTTCACACGCTGTCCACGCTCCTCCGGCAGCGCGCTGATTGGTCGGCGAAGCCGTAAACAAGGCGGCGGCGGCCAATGGGAACGCCGATCACGCGTGCCGCACGGCCCGGCCACGCGCCCTCGGCGTGGCTCGGCAGGCATCAACAAGCGCGGGCGGGGGGAGGGAGGACGGGCGGAGTCTATAAAAGGGCGCGGGGAGCGGCGCCGCTCTCACTCAGCTGAGCGCCGCGGGCGGAGCGCGGAGCGGAGCCGGGAGAGCGACGAACCGCCGAGCGCGAAGGAGCGGCCCGCAGCCCCGCCCGCAGCCATGGTGATGTTCAAGAAGGTGAAGACGTTCGAGGTGTGGCTGACGGAGCCCGACAAGGTGTAACAGCAGCGGGGAGAAGGTGGCCGGCCGCGTGTTGCTGGAGGTGGCCGAGGTGACCCGGGTCAGCGCCGTGCGGGTCCAGGCGTGCGGCAGAGCGCGGGTGAATTGGGCCAAAGGAGCCCAGCAGTGCCGGCAGGAGCTGCAAGTACCTGCGGTACGAGGACGTGCTCAGCCTGGAGGAGCAGCCTGCGGGTGCGTGACAAGGGTGCGATGGGGGGGGGATGGGGGGTGGGGGGGGATGGGGGGGCAGTGGGTGGGGGGCGGGAGTTGGGGGTCAATAGGAGCAAGGGTCCTTGGGGGTCAGTGTTGGGGAGGGGTCCTTGGGTGCCAATGGGAGGCAGAAGGGTCCTTGGGTGCCAGTGCTGGGAAGGGGTCTTTGGGTGCCAGTGGGGGCAGAAGGATCCTTGGGTGTCAATGGGAGGAAGAAGGGTTCTTGGGCCTCAATACTGGGGAGGGGTCCTTGGGTGCCAGTGTTGGGGCAGAGGGGTCCTTGGGTGCCAGTGTTGGGGCAGAGGGGTCCTTGGGTGCCAGTGTTGGGGCAGAGGGGTCCTTGGGTGCCAGTGCTGGGGAGGGGTCCTTGGGTGTCAGTGGGGGGCAAAAGGGTCCTTGGGTGCCAATGTTGGGGAGGGGTCCTTGGGTGCCAATGGGGGGCAGAAGGGTCCTTGGGTGTCAGTGCTGGGGAGGGGTCTTTGGGTGTCAATAGGGGAAGAAGGGTTCTTGGGCCTCAATATTGGGGAGGGGTCCTTGGGTGGCAATGAGGGGCAGAGGGGTCTTTGGGTGTCAATGTTGGGGGAGGGGTCCTTGGGTTTCAGTATTGGGGAGGGTCCTTGGTGCCATTGGGGGGCAGAAGGGTCTTTGGGTTTCACTACTGGGGAGGGGTCCTTGGGTGCCCATGGGGAGACCCCTCTGCCCCTCATTGCCACCCAAGGACCCCTCCCCAATATTGAGGAGGAGAGTCCTTGGGTGTCAGTGTTGGGGAGGGGTCATTGGGGATGAGGAGAAGGGCTGTTGGATCCCAATGGGGCGGAGGGGTCGTTGGGTCTCGTGGGTCCCGTTGGGTGTCAATGGGGCAGAAGGGTCATTGGGTGCCAATGGGGTTGAGGAGAAGGGTGTTGGGTCTCATCGTGGTGTCCAATGAAGAGTGGGGTGGAGGGGTCGTTGGGTCCCAATAGGGTGCCCCAATGGGATTGGGCTGGAGGGGACACTGGGTGTCAACGGGGTGTTGGGTGTCAGTGGGGTTGTCCCATTGGGAGTGGGGTGGGGAGGGGTCATTGAGTCTCTGGGTTGTAGTGTTCACCCCACTGGGGGATGGGGTGAAGGGATGTTTGGGTGTCACTGCGGTGTCCCATTGGGGTGAAGAGATCTTTGGGTGTTGTGGTGTCCCAAAAGGGATTGGGGTGAAGGGCTGTTGGAAAAAGGGAGCAATGGGCCTTGGGGTTGCGGTGTCCCAATGGGGTGAGGAGAAGGGCTGTCAGGTCTCGCTGTGGTGTCCCAGTGGGGAATGGGGTGAAGGGGTCACTGGGTCTCCAGGTTGTGGGAAGAAGGGGGAGCATTGGGTCCTGTGGTTGTGGTGTCCAGTTGGGGAAGAGAGGAGGGGTGTTGTGGTGTCCCGTTGGGGTGGAGAGTGGTTGGGTCTCGTTGTGGTGTCCCAGTGGGGAATGGGGTGAAGGGATGTTGGGTGTCAGGGCTGTGTTGTCCCCATAGGGGTCGGGGTGAAGGGACGTTGGGTGTCAGGGCTGTGGTGTCCCATTGAGGAATGGGGTGGAGGGGCAGTTGGGTCTCGTTGTGGTGTCCCATTGGGATGGAGGGGTGTTTGGGTCTTGTTATGGTATCCCAGTGGGGTGAAGGGGTGTTTGGGTCTCGTTGCGGTGTCCCATTGGGGTGAAGGGTCTCATTGTGGTGTCCCAGTGGGGAATGGGATGAAGGGATGTTGGGTGTCAGGGCTGTGGTGGCCCCATAGGGGTCGGGGTGAAGGGATGTTGGGTGTCAGGGCTGTTGTGGCCCCATAGGGGTCGGGGTGAAGGGATGTTGGGTGTCAGGGCTGTGGTGTCCCAGTGAGGAATGGGATGAAGGGATGTTGGGTGTCAGGGCTGTGGTGTCCCCATAGGGGTCGGGGTGAAGGGACGTTGGGTCCCATTGGGTGTGAGGTGACGGAACTGTTGGGGTTGAGCGTGGACACAGAGCTGCGGGGCAGACGCAGATCGGGGCAGCGTGTCCCCTGCAGATAAGGCTGACATACAGAGATAGGAAGGAAACTGCGCGGGTGGGGGGGGAGGGAACCGCAGGCGTGGGGTGAGGTGGAAAGGGGAAGTGAAAGTGGGCAGGAGTGCGATGGGGGGAGGGGATGGGGGGGGGGGGGGGTTGCCTGCTCAGCACGGGGGGGATGATGAAAGGAGATGATGGAAAGCTGAGCTGCGTCTGAGCTCCTGTCCTTCCCCCGCAGATGAGGACGGCTCCGTAATCCTCCGGCCGGGCAATAAGTACGAATACAAGTTTGGATTCGAGCTGCCCCCAGGGGTGAGTAGTGCCTGCAGCGCCGTGAGCCCTTCTGGGGGCTGTTTTCTGATGGGGGTTTCTTTCTGTTCTGTGTGGAGCTGTGTCTGATTCTGTTGGCCCCCCCCCCTTCCTCCTCGCAGCCCCCCTCGGCACCACCTTCAAGGGGAAGTACGGCTGCGTGGATTATTGGGTGAAGGCTCTCCTGGATCGGCCCCTCCTTCCCCACGCAGGAGGTGAAGAAGCGTTTCGAGGTGATGGACCCCGTGGACGTCAACACCCCCGAGCTGCTGGTGGGTGTCCGCTGCCATCATCCCCCCCCCCCCCCCCACTTCTCTCCCTTGGGTGCGGGGTGGGGGGTCAGGGTGACCTCTGGCAGCGAGGCTGACTTAATGGGCTTTGCTGGGATTAAGTGCTTAGCTGGTAATTGGTGCTGGGGGGGATTAGATTGAGGTGTGGGTTTCAGGGGGGAAAGCAGGACACCTGGTGAGGGGGGGGGGTGCAGCTCCCGGGGGGGTGGGAAGCGCAGCTGTGGCAGGGGATGGTGGAGAGTGCGGCTCCTGGGGAGGGGAGTTTGGCTTCACCCCACTGAGAGCCGCTGTTCCCCGCAGTCCCCCGTTGCTGCCAAGAAGGAGAAGAAAGTGTCCTGCATGTTCATCCCCGACGGCCGCGTCTCCGTCAGCGCCCAGATCGACAGGAAGGGCTTCTGTGAAGGTGAGGGGCCGCCCCACAGCTTGGGGGTGGGGATGGGGGGGGTGCATTCTGACTGCCCCACAGCTTGGGGGAGGGGATGGAGAGGATGGGAGGGGATGGAGGGGTGCATCCTGACTGCCCCACAGCTTGGGGGAGGGGATGGAGGGGATGGGAGGGGATGGAGGGGTGCATCCTGACTGCCCCACAGCTTGGGGGATGGGAATGGAGAGGATGGAGGGGATGGAGGGGTGCATCCTGACTGCCCCACAGCTTGGGGGAGGGGATGGAGGGGATGGGAGGGGATGGAGGGGTGCATCCTGACTGCCCCACAGCTTGGGGGATGGGAATGGAGAGGGTGGGAGGGGATGGGGGGTGCGTTCTGACTGCCCCACAGCTTAGGGGGTGGGGATGGAGGGGATGGGAGGGGATGGAGGGGTGCATTCTGGCTGCCCCACAGCTTGGGGGGTGGGAATGGAGAGGGTGGGAGGGGATGGGGGGTGCGTTCTGACTGCCCCACAGCTTGGGGGAGGGGATGGAGGGGATGGGAGGGGAAGGAGGGGTGCATCCTGACTGCCCCACAGCTTGGGGGAGGGGATGGAGAGGATGGGAGGGGATGGAGGGGTGCATCCTGACTGCCCCACAGCTTGGGGGAGGGGATGGAGGGGATGGGAGGGGATGGAGGGGTGCATCCTGACTGCCCCACAGCTTGGGGATGGGAATGGAGAGGGTGGGAGGGGATGGGGGGTGCATTCTGACTGCCCCACAGCTTAGGGGGTGGGGATGGAGGGGATGGGAGGGGATGGAGGGGTGCATTCTGGCTGCCCCACAGCTTGGGGGGTGGGAATGGAGAGGATGGGAGGGGATGGTGGGGTGCATCCTGACTGCCCCACAGCTTGGGGGTGGGGATGGAGGGGATGGGGGGTGCGTTCTGACCCTGCTGAGCGCTGTGCTCCCGTTGCAGGCGATGAGATCTGCATCAACGCCGACTTTGAGAACACGTGCTCCCGAATCGTGGTGCCCAAAGCTGCCATCGTGGCCAAGCACACGTACCTGGCGGGCGGGCAGACCAAAGTGTTCACCCAAAAAGCTGTCGTGCGTGAGGGGCAACCACA
>CM059475.1:832796-854475 GCA_030408155.1 Lophura swinhoii
GGGGAGGGGTCATTGGGGATGAGGAGAAGGGCTGTTGGATCCCAATGGGGCGGAGGGGTCGTTGGGTCTCGTGGTGTCCCGTTGGGTGTCAATGGGGCAGAAGGGTCATTGGGTGCCAATGGGGTTGAGGAGAAGGGTGTTGGGTCTCATCGTGGTGTCCAATGAAGAGTGGGGTGGAGGGGTCGTTGGGTCCCAATAGGGTGCCCCAATGGGATTGGGCTGGAGGGGACACTGGGTGTCAACGGGGTGTTGGGTGTCAGTGGGGTTGTCCCATTGGGAGTGGGGTGGGGAGGGGTCATTGAGTCTCTGGGTTGTAGTGTTCACCCCACTGGGGGATGGGGTGAAGGGATGTTTGGGTGTCACTGCGGTGTCCCATTGGGGTGAAGAGATCTTTGGGTGTTGTGGTGTCCCAAAAGGGATTGGGGTGAAGGGCTGTTGGAAAAAGGGAGCAATGGGCCTTGGGTTGCGGTGTCCCAATGGGGTGAGGAGAAGGGCTGTCAGGTCTCGCTGTGGTGTCCCAGTGGGGAATGGGGTGAAGGGGTCACTGGGTCTCCAGGTTGTGGGAAGAAGGGGGAGCATTGGGTCCTGTGGTTGCGGTGTCCAGTTGGGGAAGAGAGGAGGGGGTGTTGTGGTGTCCCGTTGGGGTGGAGGAGTGGTTGGGTCTCGTTGTGGTGTCCCAGTGGGGAATGGGGTGAAGGATGTTGGGTGTCAGGGCTGTGTTGTCCCCATAGGGGTCGGGGTGAAGGGACGTTGGGTGTCAGGGCTGTGGTGTCCCATTGAGGAATGGGGTGGAGGGGCAGTTGGGTCTCCTGGTGGGGTCCCATTGGGATGGAGGGGTGTTTGGGTCTTGTTATGGTATCCCAGTGGGGTGAAGGGGTGTTTGGGTCTCGTTGCGGTGTCCCATTGGGGTGAAGGGTCTCATTGTGGTGTCCCAGTGGGGAATGGATGAAGGGATGTTGGGTGTCAGGGCTGTGGTGGCCCCATAGGGGTCGGGGTGAAGGGATGTTGGGTGTCAGGGCTGTGGTGTCCCCTATAGGGGTCGGGGTGAAGGGATGTTGGGTGTCAGGGCTGTGGTGTCCCAGTGAGGAATGGGATGAAGGGATGTTGGGTGTCAGGGCTGTGGTGTCCCCATAGGGGTCGGGGTGAAGGGACGTTGGGTCCCATTGGGTGTGAGGTGACGGAACTGTTGGGGTTGAGCGTGGACACAGAGCTGCGGGGCAGACGCAGATCGGGGCAGCGTGTCCCCTGCAGATAAGGCTGACATACAGAGATAGGAAGGAAACTGCGCGGGTGGGGGGGGAGGGAACCGCAGGCGTGGGGTGAGGTGGAAAGGGGAAGTGAAAGTGGGCAGGAGTGCGATGGGGGGAGGGGATGGGGGGGGGGGGGGTTGCCTGCTCAGCACGGGGGGGATGATGGAAAGGAGATGATGGAAAGCTGAGCTGCGTCTGAGCTCCTGTCCTTCCCCCGCAGATGAGGACGGCTCCGTAATCCTCCGGCCGGGCAATAAGTACGAATACAAGTTTGGATTCGAGCTGCCCCAGGGGTGAGTAGTGCCTGCAGCGCCGTGAGCCCTTCTGGGGGCTGTTTTCTGATGGGGGTTTCTTCTGTTCTGTGTGGAGCTGTGTCTGATTCTGTTGGCCCCCCCCCTTCCTCCTCGCAGCCCCCTCGGCACCACCTTCAAGGGGAAGTACGGCTGCGTGGATTATTGGGTGAAGGCTCTCCTGGATCGGCCCTCCTTCCCCACGCAGGAGGTGAAGAAGCGTTTCGAGGTGATGGACCCCGTGGACGTCAACACCCCCGAGCTGCTGGTGGGTGTCCGCTGCCATCATCCCCCCCCCCCCCCCCCCCCCACTTCTCTCCCTTGGGTGCGGGGTGGGGGGTCAGGGTGACCTCTGGCAGCGAGGCTGACTTAATGGGCTTTGCTGGGATTAAGTGCTTAGTTGGTAATTGGTGCTGGGGGGGATTAGATTGAGGTGTGGGTTTCAGGGGGGGAAGCAGGACACCTGGTGAGGGGGGGGTGCAGCTCCCGGGGGGGTGGGAAGCGCAGCTGTGGCAGGGGATGGTGGAGAGTGCGGCTCCTGGGGAGGGGAGTTTGGCTTCACCCCACTGAGAGCCGCTGTTCCCCGCAGTCCCCCGTTGCTGCCAAGAAGGAGAAGAAAGTGTCCTGCATGTTCATCCCCGACGGCCGCGTCTCCGTCAGCGCCCAGATCGACAGGAAGGGCTTCTGTGAAGGTGAGGGGCCGCCCACAGCTTGGGGGTGGGGATGGGGGGGGTGCATTCTGACTGCCCCACAGCTTGGGGGAGGGGATGGAGAGGATGGGAGGGGATGGAGGGGTGCATCCTGACTGCCCCACAGCTTGGGGGAGGGGATGGAGGGGATGGGAGGGGATGGAGGGGTGCATCCTGACTGCCCCACAGCTTGGGGGATGGGAATGGAGAGGGTGGGAGGGGATGGGGGGTGCGTTCTGACTGCCCCACAGCTTGGGGGAGGGGATGGAGGGGATGGGAGGGGAAGGAGGGGTGCATCCTGACTGCCCCACAGCTTGGGGGATGGGAATGGAGAGGATGGGAGGGGATGGGGGGTGCATTCTGACTGCCCCACAGCTTAGGGGGTGGGGATGGAGGGGATGGGAGGGGATGGAGGGGTGCATCCTGACTGCCCCACAGCTTAGGGGGTGGGGATGGAGGGGATGGGAGGGGATGGTGGGGTGCATCCTGACTGCCCCACAGCTTAGGGGGTGGGGATGGAGGGGATGGGAGGGGATGGAGGGGTGCATCCTGACTGCCCCACAGCTTGGGGGTGGGGATGGAGGGGATGGGGGGTGCGTTCTGACCCTGCTGAGCGCTGTGCTCCCGTTGCAGGCGATGAGATCTGCATCAACGCCGACTTTGAGAACACGTGCTCCCGAATCGTGGTGCCCAAAGCTGCCATCGTGGCCAAGCACACGTACCTGGCGGGCGGGCAGACCAAAGTGTTCACCCAAAAGCTGTCGTGCGTGAGGGGCAACCACATCATCTCGGGGATGTCGGAAAGCTGGAGGGGCAAAACCATCCGCGTGCGCAAACTGAAGCCGTCCATCCTGGGTTGCAACATCCTGCGAGTGGAGTATTTCCTGCAGGTGGGTGGGTGGGTGGGTGCCACCCCGTGGGGCTGTGGGTGCCACCCCGTGGGGCTGTGGGTGCCCCCCGTGGGGCTGTGGGTCACCATGGGGCTGTGGGTGCCTCCTGAGGGGCTGTGGATCACCGTGGGGCTGTGGGTGCCTCCCGTGGGGCTGTGGGTGCCTCCCGTGGGGCTGTGGGTGCCTCCCGTGGGGCTGTGGGTGCCTCCCATGGGGCTGTGGATCACCGAGGGGCTGTGGGTGCCCCCCGTGGGGCTGTGGGTCGCCGTGGGTTGCCGTGATGCTCACAGCTTCAATCCTGTCTTCACACAGATCTACGTGAGCGTGCCGGGCTCCAAGAAAATCATCCTGGAGCTGCCCCTCGTCATCGGCAGCCGCTCCGGCATCGGCAGCCGCAGCTCCAGCATGGCCAGCCAAGCCAGCTCTGAGATGAGCTGGGTGGATCTGAACCTCCCCGATGCTCCGGAAGGTGAGGATGGGGGCTGATGGGTTCGGGACGGGGGGGTTTGGATGGATTTTGGGGAGGGGGCAGAGCGGAGCTCATCCATCCCTGTGCCCCATCCAGCCCCGCCGTGCTATTTGGACATCGTGCCCGAGGATCACCGGCTGGAGAGCCCCACCACCCCGCTGCTGGATGACCCCGATGGTTTCGACAGCCCCATCTTCATGTATGCGCCCGAGTTCAAGTTCATGCCGCCACCCACCTACACCGAGGTGAGTTGGGGGGGGGTCTCCGTGGCGGGTGGGGGTCCCGAGGGCGTCGTGTCACAGCCGCTCAACGCCCACCCGCCTTCCTCACACAGGTGGACCCCTGCGTGGCCAACAGCACCAACAACAACACCACCACCACCACCACGGTGCAGTGATTGCGAGCTGCTGGCCTTCGCTTCCGACCTGCAGGCGCTGGAGCCGTGAGCCGGCCGCCCCGCGCCCACCGCCAAGAGACCCCCGCAGCAGCACCTACGGGTGGTGCAGACCCCAAAGAAGGATGGGGGGGGGGTGGGTGGGGTGCTTTGGGGGCTCAGTTTGGGGCTCCCGTAGCTGTGTGTCCGTCCGGCCGGCCGGCGCTGACCGCTGGCTGTGCTGGGTGCAGCCCGGGTCCCAGCTGCTGCTCTCAGGTTGAGTTCTGTGCATTTCCCGACCCCAGTGGGGTGCTGAGCCATAAAAGGGGGGGGAGATTGGAGGGAGGGGGTTGGGGGATGTGGGACCCCCTGCCTGCCAGCACGGCGCTAAGAAAACTCCTTTTGTACCGTTGTTTTGTATTTTGGTGGGTTGGGTTTTGGGGTTTTTTTTTTTTGGGGTGGGGGGATGGAGGGGGTTGAGATCAAAGTTCTATTTTGTACCGTTGAGATTTCTATGATGTTTGTAATAAAGAGTTGTGATACGGAGTTGAGGGTCGTCGTTTATTTGGGGTTATGGGGTGGGGGGAGAGTGCGGGACCCCCTCTAAGAGGTGACCCCCCCCCCCATATACGCTATGGGGAGCAGAGACCCTGACCCTATAGGGCCACCCCACAGGAATGGGGGGCTGCTCGCTGCTCCCAGTGCAGCTGAATGGCTGAGGGGGGGGAGACCCCAAAATGCAGGGGGGTGGGGAATGGGGTGAGGAGGGACCCCAAAGTACTGGGGAATGGGATGAGGAAGGGGATCCCGAAACTGTGGGGTGAGGAGGAACTGTGGAGCTGTAGGGCTGGAAATGGGGGACCCCAAAGCTGTGGGGAATGGGGTGAGGAGGGGATCCCAAAGTACCGGGGAATGGGATGAGGAGGGGATCCCAAAACTGTGGGGTGAGGAGAGACCCCAAAGTGCTGGGGAATGGGGTGAGGAGGGGATCCCGAAACTGTGGGGTGAGGAGAGACCTCAAAGCTGTGGGGAATGGGGTGAGGAGGGACCCCAAACTACTGGGGAATGGGGTGAGGAGGGGATCCCAAAACTGTGGGGTGAGGAGAGACCCCAAAGTGCTGAGGAATGGGGTGAGGAGGGACCCCAAAGCGCTGGGGAATGGGATGAGGAGGGGATCCCAAAACTGTGGGGTGAGGAGGAACTGTGGAGCTGTAGGGCTGGGAATGGGGGACCCCAAAGTGCTGGGGGATGGGATGAGAAGGGGGTCCCAAAGCTGTGGGTGAGGAGGAGAGACCCTGGAGTTGTAGGGCTGGAAATGGGGGACCCCAAAGCTGTGGGGAATGGGGTGAGGAGGGGATCCCAAAACTGTGGGGTGAGGAGGGACCTCAAAGCTGTGGGGAATGGGATGAGGAGGGGATCCAAAGTGCTGAGGAATGGGGTGAGGAGGGGATCCCAAAACTGTGGGGTGAGGAGAGACCCCAAAGTGCTGAGGAATGGGGTGAGGAGGGACCCCAAAGCACTGGGGGATGGGATGAGGAAGGGGATCCCAAAACTGTGGGGTGAGGAGGAACTGTGGAGCTGTAGGGCTGGGAATGGGGGACCCCAAAGTGCTGGGGGATGGGATGAGGAGGGGGTCCCAAAGCTGTGGGGTGAGGAGGAGAGACCCTGGAGTTGTAGGGCTGGAAATGGGGGACCCCAAAGCTGTGGGGAATGGGGTGAGGAGGGGATCCCAAAACTGTGGGGTGAGGAGGGACCTCAAAGCTGTGGGGAATGGGATGAGGAGGGGATCCCAAAGTGCTGAGGAATGGGGTGAGGAGGGGATCCCAAAACTGTGGGGTGAGGAGAGACCCCAAAGTGCTGAGGAATGGGGTGAGGAGGGACCCCAAAGCACTGGGGGATGGGATGAGGAGGGGATCCCAAAACTGTGGGGTGAGGAGGAACTGTGGAGCTGTAGGGCTGGGAATGGGGGACCCCAAAGTGCTGGGGGATGGGATGAGAAGGGGGTCCCAAGGCTGTGGGGTGAGGAGAGACCCCAAAGCTGTGGGGAATGGGGGACCCCAGAGCCATGGGGCTGGGGAATGGGGTGAGGAGGGACCCCGGGGCTGGGGATTGGGGGTGGCAGAGCTGTGGGGCCAGGGTTACATTTGGGGTGAGGGGGAAACTGAAGCATGGGGGGGCAATGGGGTGGGGGGGAAACTGAGGCACAGCAGGCAGTGGGGGCAGCTGGGGGGCAAATGGGGGGCAGATGGGCAGATGGGAGGTGGGGGGGCAGTTGGGGGTCAGTTGGGGGGGAAGTTGGGGGGCAGTGGGGGGGTGTTGGTGGGGCAGTAAGGGGGGCAGCTTGGGGGGCAGTGGGGCCAGTTGGGGGGCAGTAGGGGGGCAGTTGGGGGGCAGGAGGGGACAGTTGGGGGGCAGTGGGGGGCAGTTGGGGTCAGTGGGGGGGCAGTTGGGCTGTGGGGGGCAGTTGGGGGGCATGGGGGGGCGATGGCGGGCAGTGGGGGGCAGTTGGGTTGTGGGGGAGCAGTAGGGGGGCAGTAGGGGGGCAGTGGGGCAGCAGTTGGACAGTTGGGAGGCAGTGGGGGGGCAGTTGGGGGGAGTTGGGGAGCGGGGGGGCAGTGGGGGGGCAATTGGGGGACAGTAGGGAGGCAGTGGGGGGGCAGTTGGGCAGTGGGGGGGCAGTTGGGGGGCAGTTGGTGGGCGGGGGGGGCAGTGGGGGGGCAGTTGGGCAGTGAGGGGGCAGTGGGGGGGCAGTAGGGAGGCTGTAGGGGGGCGGTAGGGCAGTTGGGAGACAGTTGGGGGGCAGTAGGGGGCAGCTGGAGGGCAGTAGGGAGGCAGTGGGGGGGCAGTGGGGGGCAGTAGGGGGGCAGTTGGGGGGCAATGGGGCGCCAGTTGGGGGGCAGTTGGGGGGCGGGGGGGCCAGTGGGGGGGCAATGGGGGGCAGTTGGGCAGTGGGGGGGCAGTAGGGGGGCAGTAGGGGGCAGTTGGGGGCGGGGTGGGGCAGTTGGGAGGCAGTGGGGGGGCAGTAGGGGGTACTTGGGGGGCAGTTGGGCGGTGGGAGGACAGTGGGGGGCAGTGGGGGGGCAGTTAGGCGGGGGGGGGCAGTTGGGGGCCAGTGGGGGGACAGTTGGGGGGCGGGGGGGGCAGTGGGGGGACAGTGGGGGGGCAGTAAGGGGTCAGTTGGGCAGTGGGGAGGCAGTTGGGGGTCAGTTGGGAAGCGGGGGGGCAGTTGGGGGGGCAGTTGGTGGGCAGTTGGGGGCAGTTAGGCAGTGGGGGGGCAGTTGGGGGGCAGCTGGGGGGCAGTAGGGGGGCAGTTAGGCAGTGGGGGTCAGTGGGGGGCAGTAGGGAGGCAGTGGGGGGGCAGTTGGAGGGCGGGGGGGGCAGTGGGGGACAGTTGAGGGGTAGTTGGGGGGCAGCTGGGCAGTGGGGGGGCAGTGGGGGGGCAGTAGGGAGGCTGTAGGGGGGCAGTTGGGCAGTGGGGGGGCAGTTGGGGGGCAGTTGGGGGGAGGGGGGCAGTGGGGGGGCAGTAAGGAGGCAGTGGGGGGGCAGTTGGGGGGGCAGTTGGGCAGATGGGAGGCAGTGGGGGGACAGTGGGGGGGCAGTGGGGGGGCAGTTGGAGGGCGGAGGGGAGAGTGGGGGGGCAGTGGGGGGGGCAGTTGGGGTCGGGGGGGGCGTTGGGCAGTGGGGGGGCAGTGGGGGGGCAGTTGGGGGTCAGTTGGGGAGCGGGGGGGGCAGTGGGGGGCAGTGGGGGGTAGTGGGGACACAGTGGGGGGCAGTGGGGGGCAGTGGGGGGGCAGTTGGGGGGCGGGGAGGGGCAGTGGGGGGGCAGTAGGGAGGCTGTAGGGGGGCGGTAGGGCAGTTGGGGGGCAGTTGGGGGGGCAGTAGGGAGGCAGTGGGGGGGCAGTTGGGGGGGCAGTAGGGAGGCAGTTGGGGGGCAGTTGGGGGGGCAATAGGGAGGCAGTGGGGGGGCAGTTGGGCAGTGGGGGGGCAGTAGGAAGGCAGTGGGGGGGCAGTGGGGCGGCAGTTGGGGGGCAGTTGGGGGGCGGGGGGAGCCAGTGGGGGGGCAATGGGGGGGCAGTTGGGGGGCGGGGGGGGCTGTGGGGGGGCAGTAGGGAGGCTGTAGAGGGGCGGTAGGGCAGTTGGGGGGCAGTTGGGCAGTGGGGGGGCAGTGGGGGGGGCAGCTGGGCAGTGGGGGGGGCAGTGGGAGGGCAGTTGGGGGGCGGGGGGGCGTCAGGGGGGCAGTGGGGGGGCGGCAGTTGGGCAGTGGGGGGGCAGTTGGGGGGCGGCAGTTGGGCAGTGGGGGGGCAGTTGGAGGGCGGGGGGGGGCAGAGGGGGGGGGGCAGCGTGCGCAGCGCTGCCCTCAGGCCCCCATAAGGAGATGTGGGGCAAAGGGGACGCGGCCGTCGGAGCGCCGCTCACCCGTCGCCCAGTTGGCAGCCGGCGGCCGGGGGGGGGGCGGAGGGGAGGGGGGGGGGTTGGCACCGTGCCCCCCCCCGGCGACGTGCCGCGGTTCCCCACCTGCCGCTGCTGCTGCCGGCCCCAAAACGGGCAGCGAAGGACGGCAGCGCGCCCAGCGGGGGAAGGGTGAGCCGTAAACAGGGCGGCGGGGGCCTGCCGTAAATATGGGGTCGGGAGACCCTACAAAAAATGATGGGGTCGGGAGACCCTGCCATCAATTGTGGGGTCGGGAGACCCTGCAATAAAGTATGGGGTCGGGAGACCCTGCCATAAATATGGGGTCGGGAGACCCTGCCATCAATTATGGGGTTGGGAGACCCTATAATAAATAATGGGATCGGGAGACCCTGCTATAAATAAAGGGATCAGAGACCCTGCCATAAATTATGGGGTCGGGAGACCCTGCCATAAATAATGGGATTGGGAGACCCTGCTATAAATTATGGGATCAGGAGAACCTATAATAACAAAGGGATCAGGAGACCCCAAAATAACAAAGGGATCGGGAGACCCTACAATAAATAATGGGATCAGGAGACCCTGCAATAAATTATGGGGTCGGGAGACTCTGCCAAAAATTATGGGATCGGGAGACCCTGCAATAAAGTATGGGGTCGGGAGACCCTGCCATCAATTGTGGGGTCGGGAGACCCTGCCATAAATAATGGGGTCGGGAGACCCTATAATAAATAATGGGATCAGGAGACCCTGCAATAAATTATGGGGTCGAGAGACCCTGCCATATATTGTGGGGTGGGGAGACCCTGCTATAAATTATGGGGTCGGGAGACCCTGCAATAAATAAAGGGGTCGGGAGACCCCAAAATAACAAAGGGATCTGGGAGACCCTACAATAAATAATGGGATCAGGAGAACTTATAACAACAAAGGGATCAGGAGACCCCAAAATAACAAAGGGATCGGGAGACCCTATAAAACAAAGGGATCAGGAGACCCTACAATAAATAATGGGATCGGGAGACCCTAAAATAACAAAGGGATCGGGAGACCCTACAATAAATAATGGGATCGAGAGACTCTGCAATAAGTTATGGGATTGGGAGACCCTAAAATAACAAAGGGATCAGGAGACCCCAAAATAACAAAGGGATCGGGAGACCCTACAATAAATAATGGGATCGGGAGACCCCAAAATAACAAAGGGATCAGGAGACCCTACAATAAATAATGGGATCGGGAGACCCTACAATAACAAAGGGATCCCACAGACTCAGTGCTGAAGCGGCCCCCAAATTCCAGGACCCCACAGTGAGCAACGGCCCCATATGTTTGGCCCCATGTGGGATTGTGGGGCGCATAGCTGGGGGGGGACCCCACAAGGACCCCATACCCCATACAGACCCCATAGCTTCACGTGGACCTCAGGACCCTATAATCTGACATGGACCCCAGGGTCCCGTAACCTCGCACAGACCCCAAAATCTCACACACATCCCATAACCCCACACTGATCCCACAGCCCCACACAGACCCTATGGCCCCACATGGACCCCATAACTCCATAACCCCACACAGGTCCCATAACCCCATACGGAACGCAGGACCCCATAACCCTGCATGGACCCCAGGACTCCATAGCCCCACACAGACCCCATAACCCTGCACAGATCCTGGGATCCCATAACCCTATCCAGACCCCATAACCCTACCCAGACCCCACAGCCCCACACAGATCCCATAGCCCTGAACAGACCCCAGAAACCTGCACAGATCCCAGGAACCCATAACCTCACACAGACCCCATAACTGTACCCAGACCCCATAGCCCTGCACAGACCCCATAAACCTGCACAGATCCCAGGAACCCATAACCTCACACAGACCCCATAACCCCACCCAGACCCCATAGCCCCACACAGACCCCATAGCCCTACACAGACCCCATAGCCCTGCCCAGACCCCATAGCCTTACACAGATCCTGGGATCCCATAACCCTACACAGACCCCAAACCCTACACAGATCCCATAACCCTACACAGATCCCAGGATCCCACAACCCTACCCAGACCCCATAACCCTGCACAGATCCTGGGATCCCATAACCTTATCCAGACCCCATAACCCTACCCAGACCCCATAGCCCTGCCCAGACCCCAGAGCCCCACACAGACCCCATAGCCCTGCCCAGACCCCATAGCCATACACAGATCCTGGGATCCCATAACCCTACACAGACCCCAAACCCTACACAGACCCCATAGCCCTACACAGATCCCAGGATCCCACAACCCTACCCAGACCCCATAACCCTGCACAGATCCTGGGATCCCATAACCCTACCCAGACCCCATAACCCTGCCCAGACCCCATAGCCCTGCCCAGACCCCATAGCCCCATAACCCCACACGGACAAACAGTGTCTATGGGGTCGCTCCCCGTCAGCCCCACAGGAGACCTAAAATGGAGCGCAGTGCATCGGGGTCACCCCATAAGGTTGGGATTTGGGATCGGGACCCTGCGGCCACCCCGCCCTCCACCCTACAGCCGACCCTACAGCCGGCCCTATAGCCGGCCCTATAGCTGGCCCCACAGCCAGCCCTACAGCCAACCCTACAGCCAGCTCTACAGCCTGCCCTACAGCCGGCCCCACAACCTGCCCTACAACCGGCCCTACAGCTGTTCCTACAGCCAGCCCTACAGTCTGCCCTACAGCTGACCCTACAGCCTGCCCTACAGCCTGCCCTACAACTGGCCCCACAGCCAACCCTACAGCTGACCCTACAGCCGACCTTACAGCCAACCCTACAGCCAACCCTACAACCAGCCCCACAGTTGTCCCTACAGCCAACCCTACTGCTGACCCTACAGCCTGCCCTACAGCCAACCCTACAGCCGACTCTACAGCCTGCCCTACAGCCAGCCCTACAGCCAACCCTTCTGCCGACCCTACACTCTGCCCTACAGCCAACTCTACAGCTGACCCTACAGCCAACCCTACAGCCTGCCCCACAGCCGGCCCCACACCCTGCCCTACAGCCGACTCTACAGCCGGCCCTACAGCCAACCCTACAGCTGACCCTACAGCTGACCCTACAGCCGGCCCCACACCCTGCCCTACAGCCGACCCTACAGCCGACCCCACAGCCAACCCTACAGCCAACCCTACAGCCAACCCTACAGCTGACCCTACAGCCTGCCCTACAACCAGCCCTACAGCCGTCCCTACAGCCAACCCTACAGCCAACCCTACAGCCTGCCCTACAGCCAACCCTACATACAACTCTACAGCCAACCCTACAGCCGACCTCAAAGCCAACCCTACACCCAACCCTACAGCCTACCCTACAGCCGGCCCCACAACGTGCCCTACAGCCGACCCTACAGCCGGCCCCACAGCCTGCCCTACAGCCAACCCTACAGCCGACCCTACAGCCAACTTTACAGCCAACCCTACAGCCTGCCCTACAGCCAACTTTACAGCCAACCCTACAGCCTGCCCTACAGCCAACCCTACAGCCAACTTTACAGCCAACCCTACAGCCGACCCTACAGCCGGCCCCACAACGTGCCCTGCAGCCGACCCTACAGCCAACCCTACAACCAGCCCCACAGCTGACCCTACAGCTGACCCTACAGCCGGCCCCACACCCTGCCCTACAGCCGACCCTACCGCCGACCCTACAGCCTGCCCTACAGCTGGCCCCACAACCTGCCCTACAGCCGACCCTACAGCCCGCCCTACAACCAGCCCTACAGCCGTCCCTACAGCCAACCCTACAGCCTGCCCTACAGCCTGCCCCACAGCCGGCCCTACAGCGGCCCCACAACGCGCCCTACAGCCGACCCTGCAGCCTCCGCTTTTTCCGTAGGCGGAGCGGAGCGGGGAAACCTTTGGCCGAGTTGGAGCGGAGCGGCTGCGGGGCGGCGGCCAAGAGATGGGCGGAATGGATGGGGGGGGGGGAAGGGGATGGAGCTGTGGGGCAGGGGGGCTGTGGGGTGGGGTTGTGGGGTTGGGGGAGGGCATGGGGGGCTTTGGGATGGAGTTGTGGGGCAGAAGGGTTGTGGGGTGGGGTTGGGGGACAGTGGGGTTGTGGGGCTGTGGGGTTGTGGGGCTGTGGGGTTGGGTTGTGGGGTGGGGTTGTGGGGCTGGGGGAGGGCATGGGGGGCTTTGGGATGGAGTTGTGGGGCAGAGGGGCTGTGGGGTGGGGCTGTAAGGTTGTGGAGCTTTGGGGTTGGGTTGTGGGGTGGGGTTGTGGGGCTTTGGGGTTGGGTTGTGGGGCTGGGCGAGGAAGGAGGGGCTTTGGGATGGAGTTGTGGGGCAGAGGGACTGTAGGGTGGGGTTGTGGGGCTGTGGGGTGGGGTTGTGGGACAATGGGGTTGTGGGACTGGGGAGGGAGGAGGGGCTTTAGGATGGAGTTGTGGGGCAGAGGGGTTGTGGGGTGGGGTTGTGGGGCTGTGGGGCAGTGGGGCTGTGGGGTGGGGTTATGGGGTTGGGGGAGGGAATGGGGGGCTTTGGGATGGAGTTGTGGGGCAGAAGGGTTGTGGGGTGGGGTTGGGGGACAGTGGGGTTGTGGGGCAGAGGGGTTGTGGGGTGGGGTTGTGGGGCTGTGGGGCAGAGGGGCAGAGGGGCTGTGGGGTGGGGTTGTGGGACAGTGGGGTTGTGGGGCTGGGGGAGGGCATGGGGGGCTTTGGGATGGAGTTGTGGGGCAGAGTGGTTGTGGGGTGCGGTTGGGGGACAGTGGGGTTGTGGGGTTGTGGGGCAGAGGGGCTGTGGGGTGGGGCTGTGGGGTTGTGGGGCTGTGGGGTTGGGTTGTGGGGTGGGGTTGTGGGACTGGGAGAGGGCATGGGGGGCTTTAGGATGGAGTTGTGGGGCAGAGGGGCTGTAGGGGGTTGTGGGGCTGTGGAGTTGCATGGGACAGTGGGGTTGTGGGGCAGTGGGGTTGTGGGTGGGGTTATGGGGTGGGGTTGTGGGACTGGGGGAGGGAGGGGGGGCTTTAGGATGGAGTTGTGGGGCAGGGGGGTTGTAGGGGGTTGTGGGGCTGTGGGGTTGTGGGGTGGGGTTATGGGGTTGGGGGAGGGAATGGGGGGCTTTGGGATGGAGTTGTGGGGCAGAGGAGCTGTGGGGTGGGGTTGTGGGGCTTTGGGGTTGGGTTGTGGGGTGGGGTTGTGGGGTTGGGGGAGGGCATGGGGGGCTTTGGGATGGAGTTGTGGGGCAGAGGGGTTGTGGGGCAGAGGGGGTGTGGGGTGGGGCTGTGGGGTTGTGGGGCTGTGGGGTTGGGTTGTGGGGTGGGGTTGTGGGACTGGGAGAGGGCATGGGGGGCTTTAGGATGGAGTTGTGGGGCAGAGGGGCTGTAGGGGGTTGTGGGGTTGTAGGGTTGGGCTGTGGGGCTGGAGGGCTGCGGGGGGGGTAGAATGAAGTTGTGGGGCAAGATGGGGTTGTGGGGCTGGGGGGTTGTGGGGCTGGGGGCGGGCGTGGGGGACTTTGGGATGCAGTCGTGGGGCAGAGGGGTTTTGGGGTTGCGGGGCTGAGGAGTAGGATGGGGTTGTGGGGTTTGGGGGTTGGAGTTGTGGGGTTTGGGGGACGGAGTTGTGGGGCAGAAGGGTTGTGGGGCCGCGGGGCTGTGGGGCAGGACGGTGCTGTGGGGCTGTAGGATCCTATGGGGCATCGCATCCCCCCCGCCCCACACATCGTCCGACCCCAAACCCTGCGCGACCCCCATCTGTGCGGGGTGACCCGAAGCCGAAAAACCCCCTCGACCCCAAACCCCACCCCAAAACTGCACCCCCCCCATCCCCCCCCCCCCCGGAACCCAAGGGGGGGGGGAGCACCGGATGGGGAAAACAGCGGTGGGGGGGGGGGAGGGGGGGGGAGGCGGCCCTGCACGAGGAGCCCACGCACCTCCCGCGTGCACAGCTGGGATGGGGGGGGGGGGGGGGGGGAGGGGGGGGGGAGGCTGCCTTCGGGTTTTTCCGGAGCCCCACAGATCGCCCCATAGATGTGGGGCAGCGACCCCCCCCCCCCCGCCTTTCTCCCACCCCCCCATAGATGTGGGGCAGCGACCCCCCCCCCCCCCCCCCCCCCCAATCAG
The DNA here is from genome assembly GCA_030408155.1 of Lophura swinhoii. Lineage (NCBI taxonomy): Eukaryota > Metazoa > Chordata > Aves > Galliformes > Phasianidae > Lophura > Lophura swinhoii. The sequence goes on from CM059475.1 coordinate 847,264, forward strand.
GAATGATTTGCGCACCGTCGCCCTACAAAAATAACGGCTTTAATGCACAACGAGCGCCATGGGGGGGGGGTGAGGGGGGGGCAAATAACGAAAACGGGCTTTTGTGCCCCAAAGTGACCCCCCCCCCCCCCACCGCCCCCCCCCCAGCCCCATAACTGACTCCCCCCCTCCCCCCCCCCCGGTCCCACGTTTTCGGCTCCCTCTGCCCCCCCCCCCAGCCTCTTAAATGCCGCTCCCATCCTCAGCCCCATAACTGCCCCCTAAGTGCCCCCCCCCGGTCCATAAATGAACCCCCCCCCACCCCCCCCCATACGTTCCCACCCCCTTCCAGCCCCACATGTACCCCCCCCCTCCCCACCCCAAGTCTAAAAAGTGACAGAAAAGCGAATTAAAAACCCTTTGGTCCGATTTGGATGGGGGGGAGGAATGGGGGGGGCACCCGGTGACCCCCAAGTGTGGGGTGCCCCCCCCTCACCCCCCCCTTTGCCCCCCCCCCCCCGCGGTGCAGCCGTCAGCGCGGCGCCAGCGCCCCCTGCTGGCAGCGCAGCGCAACGCAGCGCAGCGGCGGCGGTGGGGGAACTGGGACGGGGGGGTCCTGCAGACTGGTGGCACTGGTGGCACTGGGACATCCGGACATCCACCTCCAGGTGGGGGGGGGACACTGGGATGGGGGTGTCCGGGTCAGCTGGTGGCATTGGGACACGTGTCCGGGTGCGGGGGGGGCACTGGGAACACAAGAGGGGACAGGGGTGTCAAGTGAGCTGGGGGCACTGGGACGGGGGGGTCCCTGCAGACTGGTGGCACTGGTGGCACTGGGACACATCTCCAGGTGGGGGGGGCACTGGGACGGGGGGGTCCCTGCAGACTGGTGGCACTGGGACACGTGTCTGGGTGGGAGGGGGGGACAATGGGGACACGAGAGGGGACACAAGTCCAGGTGGGGGGGGTGACACTGGGACTTGGGGGGGGGCCTGCAGACTGGTGGCACTGGTGGCACTGGCACATGTGGCCAGGTGGAGGGGGGGGACACTGGGACGTGGGTGTCCAGGTGGAGGGGGGCACTGGGATGGGGGGGTCCCTGCAGACTGGTGACACTGGGACACATGTCCAGGTGGGGGGGGGACACTGGGACGGGGGGGGGGTCCCTGTAGACTGGTGGCACTGGTGGCACTGGGACACTTTTCCAGGTGGGGGGGGGGGACACTGGGATGTGGGTGTCCAGTTGGGGGGGGACACTGGGAGGGGGGGGGTCCCTGCGGACTGGTGGCACTGGGACACGTGTCTGGGTGGGAGGGGGGACAATGGGGACACGAGAGGGGACACAAGTCCAGGTGGGGGGGGGTGACACTGGGATGGGGGTGTCCAGGTGGGGGGGGGGGGCACTGGGACGGGGGGGTCCCTGCAGACTGGTGGCACTGGTGGCACTGGGACACATCTCCAGGTGGAGGGGGGACACTGGGAGGGGGGGTATCCCTGCAGACTGGTGGCACTGGGACACATCTCCAGGTGGGGGGGCACAGTGGGACGAGGGGGGTCCCTGCAGACTGGTGACACTGGGACACGTGTCTGGGTGGGGGGGACAAAAGTCCAGGTGGGGGGGGGTAACACTGGGATGGGGGTGTCCAGGTGAGAGGGGGGCACTGGGATGGGGGGGGTCCTTGCAGACTGGTGGCACTGGTGGCACTGGGACACACCTCCAGGAGGGGGGGGGGAAACTGGGATGGGGGGGTTCAGTTGGGGGGGGCACTGGGACGGGGGTGTCCCTGCAGACTGGTGGCACTGGTGGCACTGGGACGCATCTCCAGGTGGGGGGGGGGACACTGGGATGGGGGTGTCCAGGTGAGCTGGTGGCACTGGGATGGGGGGGTCCCCCCAGACTGGTGGCACTGGGACACGTCTCTGGGTGTGGGGGGGGGCACTGGGGACACAAGAGGGGACACGTGTCCAGGTGGGGGGGGGTGACACTGGGACGGGGGGGGGTCCCTGCAGACTGGTGGCACTGGGATACATCTCCAGGTGGGGGGGGGACATTGGGACATCGGTTGTCCCTGCAGGTGGGTGGCACTGGCGGCACTGGGACGGGTGTCAGGGTGGGGGGCTGACACGGGGGGGGTGACACGGGGGGGGGGTGACACGGGGGGGGTGTCAGGGTGGGGGGGTGACGGGGGGGTGACAATGCCCACCCGGCTCAGTACACCGCCTCGTCCCCGTTGTCATCGCTGTCCGCCCCAAAGTCCTCCCCGTTGTCGAAGTAGGACATGATGTAGTCGGTCTCCTGGGGGGGGCAGAGTCGCGGTCACCTCATGCCCCCCTTAGGACCCCGACCCCATAACCACAACCCCATAATCCCAATCCCAATCCGAACCCTGACCCCATAACTCCAACTCTGACCCCATAACCCCAACCCATAATCCCAATCCCAATCCGAACCCCGACCCCATAACTCCAACTCTGACCCCATAGCCCCCCAGTCCTAATGTTAATCCAATCTGAACCCTAACCTCAACCCCATAACCCCAATTCTGACCCCATAACCCCAACCCCATAATCCCAATCTCAATCCTAGCCGCGACCCCATAACTCCAATTCTGACCCTATAGCCCAACCCCATAATCCCAACCCCATAATCCCAATCCCAATCCAAACCCCGACCCCATAACTCCAACTCTGACTCCATAATCCCAACCCCACAGTCCTAATGTTAATCCCAATCTGAACCCTAACTCCAACCCCATAACCCCAATTCTGACCCCATGACCCCAACCCCATAATCCCAATCCCAATCTGAACCCCAACCCCATAACTCCAATTCTGACCCCATAGCCCCAACCCCATAATCCCAACCCCATAATCCCAACCCCATAATCCCAATCCCAATCCAAACCCCGACCCCATAACTCCAACTCTGACCCCATAATCCCAACCCCATAACTCCAATTCTGACCCCATAATCCCAACCCCATAGTCCTAATGTTAATCCCAATCTGAACCCTAACTCCAACCCCATAACCCCAATTCTGACCCCATGATCCCAACCCCATAATCCCAATCCCAATCTGAACCCCAACCCCATAACTCCAATTCTGACCCCATAGCCCCAACCCCACAGTCCTAATGTTAATCCCAATCTGAATCCAACCCCGACCCCATAACCCCAATTCTGACCCCATAACCCCAACCCCATAATCCCAATCCAAACCCCGACCCCATAACTCCAACTCTGACCCCATAATCCCAACCCCATAGTCCTAATGTTAATCCCAATCTGAATCCTAACCCCAACCCCATAACCCCAATTCTGACCCCATAACCCCAACCCCATAATCCCAATCCCAATCCTAGCCCCGACCCCATAACTCCAACTCTGACCCCATAATCCCAACCCCATAACTCCAATTCTGACCCCATAATCCCAACCCCACAGTCCTAATGTTAATCCCAATCTGAACCCTAACTCCAACCCCATAACCCCAATTCTGACCCCATGACCCCAACCCTATAATCCCAATCCCAATCTGAACCGCAACCCCATAACTCCAATTCTGACCCCATAACCCCAACCCCACAGTCCTAATGTTAATTCCAATCTGAATCCAACCCCAACCCCATAACCCCAATTCTGACCCCATAACCCCAACCCCATAATCCCAATCCCAATCCTAGCCCCGACCCCATAACTCCAACTCTGACTCCATAATCCCAACCCCACAGTCCTAATGTTAATCCCAATCTGAATCCAACCCCAACCCCATAACCCCAATTCTGACCCCATAACCCCAACCCCATAATCCCAATCCCAATCCTAGCCCCGACCCCATAACTCCAATTCTGACCCCATAGCCCCAACCCCATAATCCCAACCCCATAATCCCAATCCCAATCCAAATCCCGACCCCATAACTCCAACTCTGACCCCATAACCCCAGCCCCATGATCCCAATCCCAATCCTAACCCCAACCCCATAACTCCAATTCTGACCCCATAGCCCCAACCCCATAATCCCAATCCCAATCCAAATCCCGATCCCATAACTCCAACTCTGACCCCATAACCCCAACCCCATGATCCCAATCCCAATCCTAACCCCAACCCCACAACTCCAATTCTGACCCCATAACCCCAACCCCATAGTCCTAATGTTAATCCCAATCTGAACCCTAACTCCAACCCCATAACCCCAATTCTGACCCCATGATCCCAACCCCATAATCCCAATCCCAATCTGAACCCCAACCCCATAACTCCAATTCTGACCCCATAACCCCAACCCCATAATCCCAATCCCAATCCTAGCCCCGACCCCATAACTCCAATTCTGACCCCATAGCCCCAACCCCATAATCCCAACCCCATAATCCCAATCCCAATCCAAATCCCGACCCCATAACTCCAACTCTGACCCCATAACCCCAGCCCCATGATCCCAATCCCAATCCTAACCCCAACCCCATAACTCCAATTCTGACCCCATAGCCCCAACCCCATAATCCCAACCCCATAATCCCAATCCCAATCCAAATCCCGATCCCATAACTCCAACTCTGACCCCATAACCCCAACCCCATGATCCCAATCCCAATCCTAACCCCAACCCCACAACTCCAATTCTGACCCCATAACCCCAACCCCATAGTCCTAATGTTAATCCCAATCTGAACCCTAACTCCAACCCCATAACCCCAATTCTGACCCCATGATCCCAACCCCATAATCCCAATCCCAATCTGAACCCCAACCCCATAACTCCAATTCTGACCCCATAGCCCCAACCCCACAGTCCTAATGTTAATCCCAATCTGAATCCAACCCCGACCCCATAACCCCAATTCTGACCCCATAACCCCAACCCCATAATCCCAATCCATACCCTGACCCCATAACTCCAACTCTGACCCCATAATCCCAACCCCATAGTCCTAATGTTAATCCCAATCTGAATCCTAACCCCAACCCCATAACCCCAATTCTGACCCCATAATCCCAATCCCAATCCTAGCCCCGACCCCATAACTCCAATTCTGACCCCATAGCCCCAACCCCATAATCCCAACCCCATAATCCCAATCCCAATCCAAACCCCAACCCCATAACTCCAACTCTGACCCCATAATCCCAACCCCATAACTCCAATTCTGACCCCATAATCCCAACCCCACAGTCCTAATGTTAATCCCAATCTGAACCCTACTCCAACCCCATAACTCCAATTCTGACCCCATGATCCCAACCCCATAATCCCAATCCCAATCCAAACCCCAATCCCATGACCCCAACTCAAACCCCATAACCCTGACCCCTTAACCACAACACTAATCCCAATCCCATAACCCCAATCCTAATCCTGATCCTAATCTCCATCCCATAACCCTGACCCCATAACCTCAACATTAACCCCAATCCCCACTCCAACCTCAACCCATAACTCCAACCCCAACCCCATAACCCCGACCCCATAATCCCAACCCCATAATGCCATAACCCCAGCGCTGACCCCATTACCCCAAGGGCCACCCTAATCTCAATCCCAACCCTACCCATAAACCCAACGATACCCCAACTTTGACCCCACAACCCTGATCCCAATCCTGATCCCAACCCCATAACCACAACCCCCATAACCCCAACCCTGATCCCATAACCCTGACCCTATAACACCAACGCTAATCCCAACCCCAATACTCCATAACTCCATAACCCCCATAACTCTGACTTTACCCCACAGCCCCAACCCTACAGCCCTGCCTCATAACCCCAACCCCATAACCTTGAGCCCTAATCCCACCCCAATTCCAACCCCATAACCCCAAACCCTAAATCCATGACTTCACCCCAAGCCCCGCCCCCAACCCAAGCCCCATCCAACCGTAACCCTGTCCCCTCTATAGCCCACCCCCAACCCAAGCCCCGTCCAATTAAAACCCGGCCCCCAACCCACACAGTCCCGCCCCAAAGTCATAGCCCCACCCCCAACCCAAGCCCCACCCAACCGCAGCCCTGCCCCATCTATAGCCCCGCCCCCAACCCAAGCCCCGTCCAATTAAAACTGACCCCAACCCATAGCCCCGCCTCCAACCCATAGCCCCATCCAATCGTAACCCTGTCCCCTCCATAGCCCCGCCCCCAAACCAAGCCCCGTCCAATTAAAACCCCGTCCCAACCCATAGCTCCGCCTCCAACCCAAAGCCCCGCCTCTAACCCAAAGCCATCCAAGCATAGCCCCGCCCCCAACCCAAGCCCCGTCCAATTAAAACTGACCCCAACCCATAGCTCCGCCTCCAACCCACAGCCCCATCCAATTGTAACCCTGTCCCCTCTAAAGCCCCGCCCCCAACCCAAGCCACATCCAATTAAAACTAACACCATTCCATAGCTCCGCCCCCAACCCATAGCCCCGCCCCCAACCCAAGTCCCGTCCAATTAAAACTGACCCCAACCCATAGCCCCGCCTCCAACCCATAGCCCCATCCAATCGTAACCCTGTCCCCTCCATAGCCCCGCCCCCAAACCAAGCCCCGTCCAATTAAAACCCCGCCTTCAACCCATAGCTCCACCCCAACCCCAACCCATCCAAGCATAGCCCCGCCCCCAACCCATAGCCCCGCCCCCAACCCAAGTCCCATCCAATTAAAACTGACCCCAATCCATAGCTCCGCCTCCAATCCAAGCCCCATCCAATCGTAACCCTGTCCCCTCCATAGCCCCGCCCCCAACCCAAGCCACATCCAATTAAAACTAACACCATTCCATAGCCCCGCCCCCAACCCATAGCCCCGCCCCCAACCCAAGTCCCATCCAATTAAAACTGACCCCAACCCATAGCCCTGCCTCCAACCCATAGCCCCATCCAATCGTAACCCTGTCCCCTCCATAGCCCCGCCCCCAACCCAAGCCACATCCAATTAAAACTAACACCATTCCATAGCCCCGCCCCCAACCCATAGCCCCGCCCCCAACCCAAGCCCCGTCCAATTAAAACAGACCCCAACCCATAGCCCTGCCTCCAACCCATAGCCCCATCCAATCGTAACCCTGTCCCCTCTATAGCCCCCCCCAACCCAAGCTCCATCCAATTAAAACCCCGCCTCCAACCCATAGCTCCGCCCCAATCCAAAGCCCCGCCCCCAAACCAAACCATCCAAGCATAGCCCCGCCCCCAACCCAAGCCCCGTCCAATTGAAACTGACCCCAACCCATAGCCCCGCCTCCAACCC
>CM059475.1:854575-872075 GCA_030408155.1 Lophura swinhoii
GGTCCCACCTATGGGGCACCCCACAGCACCCCCCCTGCCCCACAGCACCCCACCTGCCCCACAGCAGCCCCCAGCCCCCATCTGGATTCTACTCCATGGCTCCATCTATGGGTCACCCCACAGCATCCCCCCGGCCCCACAGCAGCCCCCAACCCCACACCTGGGTTCTAATCCATGGCCCCAACTACATGGCACCCCATAACCAACCCTGCCCCACAGCACCCCCTCTGCCCCACAGCATCCCGCCTGCCCCACAGCATCCCGCCTGCCCCACAGCAGCCCCCCAGCCCCACATTCGGGTTCCACTCCATGGCCCCTCTATGGGGCACCCCACAGCACCTCCCCTGCCCCACAGCACCCCTCCTGCCCCACAGCATCCCTCCTGCCCCACAGCAGCCCCCCTGCCCCACAGCACCCCATCTGCCCCACACCTGGGTTCCACTCCATGGCCCCATCTATGGGGCACCCCACAGCACCCCTCCTGCCCCACAGCAGCCCCCAGCCCCACATTCGGGTTCCACTCGATGGCCCCATCTATGGGGCACCCCACAGCATCCCTCCTGCCCCACAACTCCCCCCTGCCCCACAGCAGCCCCCAGCCCCACGCCTGGGTTCCACTCGATGGCCCCATCTATGGGGCACCCCACAGCACCCCTCCTGCCCCACAGCACCCCACAGCCCCACACCTGGGTTCCACTCGATGGCCCCATCGATGGGGCACCCCACAGTAATCCCCGGCCCCACAGCAGCCCCCAGCTCCACACTCGGGTTCCACTCCATGGCTCCATCTATGGGGCACCCCACAGCACCCCCCCCGCCCCACAGCAGCCCCCGGCCCCACACCTGGGTTCCACTCGATGGCCCCGTCGATGGGGCTGCACAGCTGGTACTTATCCGAGTAGCGCTCGATGTCTGCGGGACGGCGGCACGGAGGACGTCAGGGGGGGGGAGATGTGGGTCGGATGGGGTTTTTGGGGGGGGGGGGGAGGATGGAGGATGTATGGGGCCGCGGGTCCGCCCCGTACCTCTGTGGGGGGCGCCGGGCCGGACGAAGTAGGGGAGCCCCTTCATGGCCCCGCGCAGCTCCTGCTTCAGGGCCAGCATGTACTCCACCTCCTCGCCCCCCGGCAGCGGCACGGCGCGGCACTCCACAGCCTGCGGGTCACAGCCGGCATCCGTGGGGCTGAGGACCCCCACCGGGACCCCCCCCCTCAAAGTAATCACAGCATCACAGAGCCGGAGGGGTTGGAAGGGACCCCCAGAGATCACGGAGCCCAACCCCCTGCCCCACAGTTCCTGCAGCAGGTCGCACCAGTCGCTGTGCAGCGGGGCTGGGACACAGGACTCTATAGGTCTCTATGGGGCTCTATATGGCTCTATGGGCTCTATAGGACTCTATGGGGCTCTGTAGGTCCCTATAGGACTCTATGGGGCTCTGTGGGGCTCTATAGGTCTCTACGGGGCTCTGTGGGGCTCTATGGCACTCTGTACAGCTCTATGGGGCGCTATGGGGCTCTATGGAGCTCTCTGGGGTGCTATGGGGCTCTATAGGACTCTATGGGGCTCTGTGTGGCTCTATGGGGCTCTATAGGTCTTTGTGGGGCTCTATGGAGCTCTACACAGTTCTATGGGCTCTATAGGTCCCTATAGGTCTCTATGGGGCTCTGTGGGGCTCTATGGAGCTCTACACAGCTCTATGGGCTCTATAGGTCCCTATAGGTCTCTATGGGGCTCTATACAACTCTATGGGCTCTATAGGTCTCTGTGGAGCTCTACAGGCTCTATAGGACTCTGTGGGGCTCTGTGTGGCTCTATGGAACTCTATGGGCTCTATAGGTCTCTGTGGAGCTCTATGGGCTCTATAAGTCTCTATGGGGCTCTGTGGGGCTCTATGGCACTCTGTACAGCTCTATGGGGTGCTATGGGTCTCTATGGAGCTCTATAGAGCTCTATGGGGTGCTATGGGGCTCTATAGGACTCTATGGGGCTCTGTGCGGCTCCATGGGTTCTATAGGACTCTACAGTCTCTATGAGGCACCATAGGTCTCTATAGAGCTCTATGGGCTCTATAGGACTCTATGGGGCTCTGTGGGCTCTACGTGGCTCTATGATGCTCTATACAACTCCATGGGCTCCATAGGTCTCTATGGGGCTCTGTAAGTCCCTATAGGTCTCTGTGGGGCTCTATGGGGTCCTATCCCAGCATCACAGAGCTGGAGGGGTTGGAAGGGACCCCCAGAGATCATGGAGCCCAACCCCCTGCCCCACAGTTCCTGCAGCAGGTCGCACCAGTCGCTGTGCAGCGGGGCTGGGACATTGGACTCTATGAGGGTCTGTGGGGCTCTATAAGGCTCTATGGGCTCTATAGGTCTCTGAGGAGCTCTATGGGGCTCTATAGGTCTCTATGGGGCTCTGTGGGGCTCTATGGCACTCTGTACAGCTCTATGGGGTGCTATGGGTCTCTATGGAGCTCTATAGGACTCTATGGGGCTCTGTGTAGCTCCATGGGTTCCATAGGACTCTACAGTCTCTATGAGGCACTATAGGTCTCGTCTCTGTAGAGCTCTATGGAGCACTATGGGGCTCTATAGGACTCTATGGGGCTCTATAAGACTCTATTGGGCTCTGTGCTGCTCTATGGGGCTTTATACAGCTCTATGGGCTCTATAGGACTCTATGGGGCTCTGTGGGGCTCTATAGGACTCTATGGGGCTCTGTGGGGCTCTATAGGACTCTATGGGGCTCTATAAGACTCTATTGGGCTCTGTGCTGCTCTATGGGGCTTTATACAGCTCTATGGGCTCTATAGGACTCTATGGGGCTCTGTGGGGCTCTATAGGACTCTATGGGGCTCTGTGGGGCTCAATGGGGCTCTATACAGCTCTATGGGCTTTATAGGTCTCTGTGGAGCTCTGCACAGGTCTGTCACCCATCCATCAGAGCTCTGTCACCCACCCATCAGAGCTCTGTCACCCATCACAGCTGTGTCACCCATCACAGCTCTGTCACCCATCACAGCTGTGCCACCCATTCATCAGAGCTGTGCCACCCATCACAGCTGTGCCACCCATCCATCAGAGTTCTGTCACCTATCACAGCTGTGTCCCCATCACAGCTCTGTCACCCATCACAGCTGTGTCACCCATCCATCAGAGTTCTGTCACCCATCCATCAGAGCTGTGTCACCCATCACAGCTGTGTCACCCATCACAGCTGTGTCACCCATCCATCAGAGCTGCGTCACCCATCACAGCTGTGTCACCCATCACAGCTGTGTCACCCATCACAGCTCTGCCACCCATCACAGCCGTGTCACCCATCACAGCTGTGTCTCCCATCACAGTTGTGTCACCCATCCATCACAGCTCCGTCACCCATCACAGCTGTGCCACTCATCACAGCTCTGCCACCCATCACAGCCGTGTCACCCATCAGAGCTGTGTCACGGAACCACAGAATCACAGAACCGCAGGTCCCAGGCCCCGCTGGCTGGCAGCCGACCCCCCCCCACTTGGTCCCACCGACAAATTTGCCGGGGGTGTCGTAAAAACTCACCGGGAACAGCGGGGAGGGCTGCAGGGTGGGGGGGGGCAGCGCGTCGCCCTTCCCGATGCCCACCGCCTCCGTGCTGAACGTCAGCGCCCCACGGCCACGGGGGCGGCCACGGGACGCCATGGGGAGCGGGGGGGGGCGCTGGGGGGTGAGAAGGGGGGAGGATGGGTGGGGGGGGTGAGAAGGGGGGAGGATGGGTGGGGGGGGCGCTGGGGGGGTGAGAACGGGAGAAGATGGGTGGGGGGGGTGAGAAGGGGGGAGGATGGGTGGGGGGGGTGAGAAGGGGGGAGGATGGGTGGGGGGGGCGCTGGGGGGTGAGAAGGGGGGAGGATGGGTGGGGGGGGTGAGAAGGGGGGAGGATGGGTGGGGGGGGCGCTGGGGGGGTGAGAACGGGAGAAGATGGGTGGGGGGGGCGCTGGGGGGGGAGAAGGGGGGAGGATGGGTGGGGGGGCGCTGGGGGGGCGAGAAGGGGAGGAGGATGGGGGGGGCGCTGGGGAGAGAGAAAGGGGGAGGATGGGTGGGGGGGTGCTGGGGGGGCGAGAAGGGGGGAGGATGGGTGGGGGGGCGCTGGGGGGGCGAGAAGGGGGGAGGATGGGTGGGGGGGGCGCTGGGGGGGCGAGAAGCGGAGGATGGGTGGGGGGGGCGCTGGGGGGTGAGAAGAGGGGAGGATGGGTGGGGGGGGCGCTGGGGGGGTGAGAAGGGGAGGATGGGTGGGGGGGCACTGGGGGGGGGAAGGGGGAGGATGGGTGGGGGGGCGCTGGGGGGGCGAGAAGGGGGGAGGATGGGTGAGGGGGGCGCTGGGGGGTTGAGAAGGGGGGAGGATGGGTGGGGGGGGCGCTGGGGGGTTGAGAAGGGGGGAGGATGGGTGGGGGGGCGCTGGGGGGGAGAAGGGGAGGAGGATGGGTGGGGGGGGTGAGAAGGGGGGAGGATGGGTGGGGGGGGCGCTGGGGGGGTGAGAAGGGGGGAGGAGATGGGGGATGGATGGGGGGGGTCTATGGGGGGCAACGCAAAGGGGTACGGGAGGAGATGTGGGGTGGATGTGGGGTGGATGTGGGGTGGGGGGGGTGAGGACACAGGATGGATCTATGGGGTGGGAACGCCTCTGTGGGGGTGGGGGGGACATATGGGGGATCCCTATGGGGTGGGAGGACATATGGGGTGTCCTCACAGAGTTGGAGAGCACCTCTATGGGGTTGGGGGGGAAATATGGGGCATCCCTATGGGGTAGGAAGAACATATGGGGCACCCCTATGGGGTGGAGGAGGCACATGAGGCATGACTATGGGGTAAGGGGGACATATGGGGGATCCCTATGGGGTAGGAGGAACATATGGGGGAATCCTATGGGGTGGGGTGGGAGGGGGTATGGGGCATCCTTACAGAGTCGGAGAAACTTATGGGGCGCTTCTATGGGGTGAGGGGGACATATGGGGATTCCTATGGGGTCAGGAGGGACGTATGAGGGATTCTTATGGGGTGGGAAGAGAACGTATGGGGCATCCTTACAGAGTCGGAGAGCATCTTTATAGGGTCAGGGGGAATGTATGGGGCATCCCTATGGGGTGGGGGGAACACATGGGGGATCCCTATGGGGTGGGGGGGGGGAGGATGTATGGGGCATCCTTACAGAGTCGGAGGAACGTATTGGGGCGCTTCTATGGGGTGGGGGGGGAACGTATGGGGTGCCCCTATGGGGTGAGGGGGATCTATGGGGTGCCCCTATGGGGTGGGGGGGATCTATGGGGTGCCCCTATGGGGTGAGGGGGATGTATGGGGTGCCCTTATGGGGTGAAGGGGATCTATGGGTTGCCCCTATGGGGTGAGGGGGATCTATAGGGTGCCCCTATGAGGTGAGCAGGATCTATGGGGTGTCCCTATGGGGTGAGAGGGACGTATTGGGTGCCCCTATGGAGTGGGGGGGATCTATAGGGTGCTCCTATGAGATGAGCAGGATCGATGGGGTGCTCCTTTGGGGTGAGGATATATCGGCTGCCCCTATGGGGTGAGGGGGATCTATGGGGTGCCCCTATGGGGTGAGGGGGACGTATGGGGTGCTCCTATGGGGTGAGTGGGATGTATGGGGTGCCCCTATGGGGTGAGGTGGACGTATGGGGTGTCCCTATGGGGTGAGGGGGATCTATGGGGTGTCCCTATGGGGTGAGGGGGATGTAAGGGGTGCCCCTATGGGGTGAGAGGGATCTATGGGGTGTCCCTATGGGGTGAGGGGGATCTATGGGGTGTCCCTATGGGGTGAGGGGGACGTATGGGGTGCCCCGATGGCGTGAGGGGGATCTATGGGGTGCTCCTATGGGGTGAGGGGGACACCTTTAGGGGAGTAGGGGACATATGGGGCATCTCTATGGGATGGACGAGCCCTATGGGGCGGGGGAGGCACCCTTCCAGGGAAGAGGGAACACGTGGGGCTCCTCCGTGCGATACGGTGAGGACACGCGGGGCAGCCGTACGGGATGGGGGGGGGGGGGGTGAAAGGAGAGGGGGTGACACCCCCGTGGGACGCGGAGCGCCCCCAGCCCGCTCCGGTACCTGCACCGCACATGCGCCGCCCAACCACGTGGTTCCGGTAACCGCAGCACGCATGCGCCGCCCGATCACGTGTTTCCGGACGAGTGTGCTGGTCTGAAAGGGGCGGGGTCAGAGATCCTGCTGCGCGCTGATTGGTAGGAGGGAAGCCAATCAGATGGCGGGGACAGGGGAGGGGCGGGGATGAATGGGGCGGAGCGGTGATGAATGGGGCGGGGATGAATGGGGCGGGGCGCGGATGAATGGGGCGGGGGTCGGGGAAGGTTTGGCGCTGGAGGATTCGGAGCGCTGAGTGTGGAGATGAGGGCTGAAGCGGGGTCGGATGGGCGGAGTAATAACGGCTCATTTCTCGTGTGATGCCCACATCGTTGCCCCCCAACCCCACCGCCCCATTGCCCCCAGCCCCACTGAGCTGTGCCCCCCACACCCACCAGACCATTGCCCCCAACCCTCCTGAGTTGTGCCCCCACCCCCACTGCCCCATTGCCCCCCTCTCCCGTCACCCCACGACCCCCAGCCGTGCTATGCTGTGCCCTCCATCCCCACCACTCCACGACCCCCAGCACCACTGAGTTGTGCCCCCCACCCCTGCTGCCCCGTTGCCTCCAGCCCCGCTCTGCTACGCCCCCCACTCCCACCAGACCATTGCCCCCAACCTCCTGAGTTGTGCCCCACCCCCACTGCCGCATCGCCCCACTGTGCCGTGCCCCTCACCCCCACCACTCCACGACCCCCAGCCCCACTGCACTGAGCCCACCACCCCACCACCTAGTGACCCCCAACCCACCTCCATCCCCACCACTCCACGATCCCCAGCACCACTGAGTTGTGCCCCCCACCCCTGCTGCTGCCCCATTGCCTCCAGCCCCGCTCTGCTACGTCCCCCACTCCCACCAGACCATTGCCCCCAACCTCCTGAGTTGTGCCCCCACCCCCACTGCCCCATTGCCCCACTGTGCTGTGCCCCCCTCCCCCATCACCCCACGACCCCCAGCCGTGCTATGCTGTGCCCTCCACTCCACGACCCCCAGCACCACTGAGTTGTGCCCCCCACCCCCGCTGCCCCGTTGCCCCCAGCCCCACTGAGCTGTGCCCCCCACACCCACCAGACCATTACCCCCAACCCTCCTGAGTTGTGCCCCCACCCCCACTGCCTCATTGCCCCCCTTCTCCATCATCCCACGACCCCCAGCCGTGCTATGCTGTGCCCTCCATCCCCACCACTCCGCGACCCCCAGCACCACTGAGTTGTGCCCCCCATCCCTGCTGCCCTATTGCCCCCAGCCCTGCTCTGCTACGCCCCCCACACCCACCAGACCATTGCCCCCAACCCTCCTGAGTTGTGCCCCCACCTCCACTGCCCCATTGCCCCTCTCCTCCATCACCCCACGACCCCCAGCCCCACTGCACTGAGCCCACCACCCCACCACCTAGTGACCCCCAACCCAGCTACTCTGTGCCCTCCATCCCTACCGCACCATTGCCTCCAGCCCCACCATGCTGTGCCCCCCTCCCCAGTCACCCCATGACCCCCAGCCGTGCTATGCTGTGCCCTCCATCCCCACCACTCCACGACCCCCAGCACCACTGAGTTGTGCCCCCACCCCTGCTGCCCCGTTGCCCCCAGCCCCACTGAGCTGTGCCCCCCACACCCACCAGACCATTGCCCCCCAACCCTCCTGAGTTGTGCCCCCACCCCCACTGCCCCATTGCCCCACTGTGCCGTGCCCCTCACCCCCACCACTCCACGACCCCCAGCCCCACTGCACTGAACCCACCACCCCACCACCCCGTGACCCCCAACCCACCTCCATCCCCACCACTCCACGACCCCCAGCACCATTCAGTTGTGCCCCCCACCCCTGCTGCCCCGTTGCCCCCAGCCCCACTGAGCTGTGCCCCCCACACCCACCAGACCATTACCCCCAACCCTCCTGAGTTGTGCCCCCACTCCCATGCCCATTGCCCCCCTCTCCCGTCACCCCACGACCCCCAGCCGTGCTATGCTGTGCCCTCCATCCCCACCACTCCACGACCCCCAGCACCACTGAGTTGTGCCCTCCACCCCTGCTGCCCCGTTGCCCCCAGCCCCTCTCTGCTGGGCTCCCCCCCCCAACGGCCCGCAGCCCCGCAGCATCGCCCCCCCCCTCCCCCCCCCACACACCGGGGGGGCGCTGCGGGTTCGCTGCCGCTCCCCCCGCCCGGTGATTCATCCCTCCCTCCCGCCGCCCGGAGCTGCCCAAAATAGCGATGCGGGGCGGGGGGGGGAACCCCGAATAACCTCCCCTGCTTCCCCCCTTCCCCCCCCCACCGGAGGCGGCGGCGAGCCGGGATGGCGGCCGCGGGGAAAATGACCCCCACAGCTGAGCATCGCGGACCCCGACGCTGCGCCGAGGGGCACCGCGCTCCGGTTGTCATGGTAACGGAGGGATGGAGGGATGGGGGGGGACGGGGATGGGGTCGGGGGGGCTCCGGGAGCGGCTCCTACCCCCCCTAACCGCCCCGCAGGGCTGCTGCCACCCGGCCCCACACAAACAGCCCCACACACGGCCTGGGCTCTCGCTGGGGGTCCGCCGGCACGCAGGACTGTGAAATGGGGCGGGGGGTTGGGGGGGGATGGGGGGATTCGTCCCCATTCCTCATTCATTTCCCTGCTCCCCATTCATTTCCTCCATTCCCCGTTTATTTCCCCACTCAATTCCTCAATCCCAATCCATCCCCCATTCCCCATTCATTTCCCCATTTCCTATTCGTTTCCCATTCATTCCTGCATCCATTTCCCCTTTCATTTCCCCATCCATTTCCCTATTTCCTATTCATTTCCCGATTCATTCCCCATCCATTTCCCCTTTCATTTCCCCATCCATTTCTCCATTTCCTATTCATTTCCCCCTTCATTCCCGCATCTATTTCCCCATTCCCCATCCATTTCCTCGATCCCCATCCATTTCCCCTTTCATTTCCCCATCCATTTCCCCTTTCATTTCCCCATCCATTTCCCCACTTCCCAACGATGCTCCAGGAGTTGCAGTCGCCATGGGAACCACGCAGAGGGATGGGGGATATGGGGATACGGGGGGGGGATGTTGTGGGGTATAGGGAGGAAGTATGGGGAGATTTGGGGGTCTAGGGGGGATGTGGGAGTATGGGGGGATTCGGGGGATGCGGAGGTATAGGGGGATACGTGGAAGTGTGGGGGGATTTGGGGGTACAGTGAGGGACGTGGGGGTGGGGGGAACGTTGGGGGTATGGGAGGATTTGGGAGTATAGAGGGGGATGTGGGGGGGGTGTGGGGGGTCGGGGGGATGTGGAAGTATGGGGAGACTTGGGGGGTATAGGGGAGATGTGGGGTTTCGGGGGGATGGGGGGGGGATGTGTGGGTAGGATGGGTTGGGGTTACGGGGGGGGATGGGGGCTTTGGGGTCAGGATGATGGCTGGAGGGTTCCAGAGGGGGTGACTGGAAGTGGGGGGGGGCAGAGAGGAGGGAAGCAATTTGGGTGCATGGGTGGGGACACGGGGGGGCGGGAGGGGGACGGGTAAGAGAGGGGACAGGGAGGGAGGGAGGGAGAGAGGAATGGATGGGAAGGGAAGGGGACACGGGGGGGGGGGGTCACCGCGCTCAGTGCCCCACCGTGCGGTCACAGCCGCTCAGTGCCACCCCCCCCCCCGTGTCCCATTGGTGTCACATCCATTCCGTGTCCCCTCCTTGCGTCACACCGATGTCCTCCCCCTCCCCTCCCCCCCCAATGTCCCGTTGGTGCCACAGCCATCAGTGTCCCCTCTCCGTGTCCCACTGGTGTCACATCCATCCCACGTCCCCTCTGTGTCCCATTGATGTCCCCCTCCCTGCGTCCCATTGATGCCACATCCATCCCATGTCCCCTCTGTGTCCCACTGATGTCCCCCCACGTCCCACTGATGCCAAACCCTCCATTCAACATCTCCTCTCCATTTTCCATCAGTGCCACATCCCCCCAGTGTCCCCTCTCCACGTCCCATTGATGCCACATCCATCCCACGTCCCCTCTGTGTCCCACTGATGTCCCCCCACACGTCCCACTGCTGCCACATCCCCTCTGTGTCCCCTCTCCACATTCCATCAGTGCCACATCCATTCCATGTCCTCTGCACATCCCACTGATGCCACATCCATCCCACGTCCCCTCTGTGTCCCACTGATGTCCCCCCCACGTCCCACTGATGCCAAACCCTCCATTCAACATCTCCTCTCCATTTTCCATCAGTGCCACATCCCCTCTGTGTCCCCTCTCCACGTTCCATCAGTGCCACATCCATTCCATGTCCTCTGCACATCCCACTGATGCCACATCCATCCCACGTCCCCTCTGTGTCCCACTGATGTCCCCCCCATGTCCCATTGATGCCAAACCCTCCATTCAACGTCTCCTCTCCACTTTCCATCAGTGCCACATCCCCCCGGTGTCCCCTCTCCATGTTCCATCAGTGCCACATCCATTCCATGTCCTCTCCACACCCCACTGATGCCACATCCATCCCACGTCCCCTCTGTGTCCCGCTGACGTCCCCCCCACGTCCCACTGATGCCAAACCCTCCATTCAACGTCCCCTCTCCACGTCCCACTGATGCCACATCCATGCCATGTCCCCTCTGTGTCCCACTGATGCCAAACCCTCCATTCAACGTCTCCTCTCCATTCTCCATCAGTGCCACATCTCCACAGTGTCCCCCCTCCACGTCCCACTGCTGTCAAATCCCCTCGGTGTCCCCTCCACATTCCATCAGTGCCACATTCATTCAGTCTCCCTGTGTCCCTCCCACGTCCCCTCTGTGTCCCACTGACGTCCCCCCCACACCCCACTGACGCCAAACCCTCTCTGTGTCCCACTGCAGTGAACCCGTGACCCTCAGGACCCACCGCGTGTGCGCCCAGCCCCGAGATCAGCACCTCTGTGCTCTGTGAGCAGCGCCGTGCGCCGCCCCCATCCGTGGGTCCATGTGGCTGCGGGTCGGTGCTGCCGTGGGTCGGTGCTGCCGTGGGTCGGTGCTGCCGTGGGTCGGTGTTGCCGTGGGTCGGTGGTGCCATAGGTTGTTGTTGCTGTGGGTTGATCGTGCCGTGGGCTGGTGGTGCTGAGGGTCGGTGGTGCCGTGGGTTAGTGTTGCTGTGGGTCGGTGGTGCTGTGGGTCGGTGGTGCTGTGGGTCGGTGGTGCTGTGGGTCGGTGGTGCTGTGGGTTGGTGCTGCTGTGGGCTGGTGGTGCTGAGGGTTGGTGGTGCTGAGGGTTGGTGCTGCTGTGGGTCGGTGTTGCTGTGGGTTGGTGTTGCTGTGGGTTGGTGGTGCTGTGGGTCGGTGTTGCTGTGGGTTGGTGTTGCTGTGGGTTGGTGGTGCTGAGGGTTGGTGGTGTTGTGGGTTGGTGCTGCTGAGGGTTGGTGCTGCTGTGGGTCGGTGGTGCCGTGGGTCGGTGTTGCCGTGGGTCGGTGGTGCCATAGGTTGTTGTTGCTGTGGGTTGATCGTGCCGTGGGCTGGTGGTGCTGAGGGTCGGTGGTGCCGTGGGTTAGTGTTGCTGTGGGTCGGTGGTGCTGTGGGTCGGTGGTGCTGTGGGTCGGTGGTGCTGTGGGTCGGTGGTGCTGTGGGTTGGTGCTGCTGTGGGCTGGTGGTGCTGAGGGTTGGTGGTGCTGAGGGTTGGTGCTGCTGTGGGTCGGTGTTGCTGTGGGTCGGTGTTGCTGTGGGTCGGTGGTGCTGTGGGTCGGTGGTGCTGTGGGTTGGTGTTGCTGTGGGTTGGTGGTGCTGAGGGTTGGTGGTGTTGTGGGTTGGTGCTGCTGAGGGTTGGTGCTGCTGTGGGTCGGTGGTGCTGAGGGTTGGTGCTGCTGTGGGCTGGTGGTGCTGAGAGTTGGTGGTGCTGAGGGTTGGTGCTGCTGTGGGTCGGTGGTGCTGTGGGTCGGTGGTGCTGTGGGTTGGTGGTGCTGAGGGTCGGTGGAGCTGTGGGTCGGTGGTGCTGAGGGTTGGTGGAGCTGTGGGTCAGCGGTGCTGTGGGCTGGTCGTGCTGTGGATTTGTGTTGCTGTGGGTCGGTGGAGCTGTGGGTCGGTGGTGTTGTGGGTCGGTGGTGCTGAGGGTCGGTGGTGCTGTGGGCTGGTGGTGCTGAGGGTTGGTGGTGCTGTGGATTTGTGTTGCTGTGGGTCAGAGTTGCCGTGGGTCGGTGTTGCTGCGGGTTCGTGGTGCCGTGGGTCAGTGCTGCCGCGGGTCGGTGGTGCCGCGGGTCGGTGCTGCCGTGGGTTCGTGGTGCCGCGGTTCGGCGTAGCCGCGGTTCGGTGTAGCCGCGGTTCGGCGTAGCCGCGGGTCGGTGGCGCCGCGGTTCGGCGTAGCCGCGGGTCACCCCGCCGCCGCTCGGCCCATGGTTCCGTCGGAGGTCCCGGCGCTGCAGCGCGCGGTGACGGCGGGCAGAGCGCGGCTGGCGCGGCTGCTGCTGGAGGGCGGCGCGTACATCAACGAGGGCGACGCGCGGGGCCGCACGGCGCTGATGGCCGCGTGCCGGACGCGCTACGCCGACCCCGCGGAGCGGACGCGGATGGTTCGCTTCCTCCTGCGCCGCGGAGCGGACCCCGACATCGCGGACGCGGCCGGCATGACGGCGCTGATGCACGCCTGCGCCGAGCGAGCCGGGGCCGCCGTGGCCGCCGCGCTGCTGGAGCACGGAGCCGATCCCAGCGCCAGGGATCGCGGCGGCGGCTCGGCGCTGCTGTACGCCGCGCGGCGCGGGGATCGCCGGACGCTGCAGGCGCTGCTGGACGCGTGCGAGGCGAGAGGACGCGAAGTCATCATCATCACCACCGCCACGTCGCCGTCGGGCACCAAAACCACGCGGCAGTACCTGCACGCGGCCCCGCCGTCCCCGGCGTCGTCGGCGTCGTCGTCTCCCGCCCCGTGCGCGTCGCCGTCCGAAGTGGAGCTGCGCGCCGTCGCCGCGTCGCCCGCCGGCGGAGCAACGGAACGCGACGAGCGCGTCTTCCGCTTCCCGCCCGCCGTCGCCCCGCCGTCGACGGGCGACGCCGCCGCCCCGCCGCCCCGAGCCCGACGGCGGCCGCCGCTGCGCCTCGACTCGGAGCCGGCGGGGAGCCCCGCGGAGGGGGCGGAGGGGCCGCGGCTGAGCGCGCGTCCGCGGCGGCACAGCGCGGAGGGCCGCGACGCCGACGGGACGGGATCCCCCCCCGGCGAACCCCGGGCGTCCCCGCCGTCGCTCCGCGGGCCCCGACGTGCGGCCGCGGTGCCGCCCCGCCCCGAATCCCCTCCCGCTCCGCGCCGCCGCGTTCCCGGCTTGTTGCGGCGCCGCGGGTCCGGGCCGCTGCTCCTGGAGCCCCCCGGGTCGGGCAGAGCCCCCCCGCCGGCCCCGCTGCTGCCCCCCCTGCTCGACCCCCCCCCGCCGGGACCTCCGTCGCCCAAAGGCCGCCGGCAGCTGCTGCGCCGCCACTCCGTGCAGAACGAACAGATGTGGCACGGCGCCGACGGCGGGGGGAGGCCGTGAGGGAAACGCGGGGACCCGAAGTGACACCGCGGGAACCCACAGAGACCCCAACAAAACCCCACAGAGACCCCAGCTGAACCCTACAGAGACCCCAACAAAACCCACAGACCCCAACAAAACCCACAGAGACCCCAACAAAACCCCACAGAGACCCCAACAAAACCCACAGAGACCCCAGCTGAACCCACAGAGACGCCAACAAAGCCACCATCATCCTATAACGATCCCACGGAGTCCCCACAGTGATCCCACAACATCCCCACGGGGACCCCATGATGCCATCATCATCCAACAGCGACCCCACAGGGACCCCATAATGACCCCACGGGGACCCCATAACGACCCCACGGGGTCCCCGCAGTGACCCCACAACATCCCCACGGGGACCCCACTGTTGACCTCATGAGGACCCCAAAACGACCCCACGGGACCCCATAACGACCCCGTGGGGTCCCCGCAGTGACCCCACAACATCCCCACGGGGACCCCACAGTGATGCCATCATCATCCTACAGCGACCCCACGGCGACCCCATAACGACCCCACGGCGACCCCATAACGACTCCACGGAGTCCCCGCAGTGACCCCCCGGTTGACCTCATGAGGACCCCAAAACGACCCCACGCAGACCCCATAACGACCCCACGGGGTCCCCGCTGTGACCCCACAACATCCCCACGGGGACCCCCCGGTTGACCTCATGAGGACCCCAAAACGACCCCACGGGGTCCCCGCAGTGACCCCACAACATCCCCACGGGGACCCCACAGTGATGCCATCATCATCCTACAGCGACCCCACGGGGACCCCATAACGACCCCACGGGGACCCCATAACGACCCCACGCAGTCCCCGCAGTGACCCCCCGGTTGACCTCATGAGGACCCCAAAACGACCCCACGCAGACCCCATAACGACCCCACGGGGTCCCCGCTGTGACCCCACAACATCCCCACGGGGACCCCCCGGTTGACTTCATGAGGACCCCAAAACGACCCCACAGGGACCCCATAAGGACCCCACGGGGTCCCCGCAGTGACCCCATAATATCCCCACGGGGACCCCCCGGTTGACCTCATGAGGACCCCAAAACGACTCCACGGGGATCCCATAACGACCCCACGGAGTCCCCACGGTTGACCTCATGAGGACCCCAAGACGACCCCACAAGGACCCCATAACGACCCCATGGGGTCCCCACAGTGACCCCACAACATTCCCACGCGGACCCCAATATTGACCTCATGAGGACCCAAAACGACCCCACAAGGACCCCATAACGACCCTACGGGGTCCCCACAGTGACCCCACAACACCCCCACGGGGACCCCACGGTTGACCTCATGAGGACCCCAAAACGACCCCACGCAGACCCCATAACGACCCCACGGGGTCCCCGCTGTGACCCCACAACATCCCCACGGGGACCCCCCGGTTGACCTCATGAGGACCCCAAAACGACCCCACGGGGTCCCCGCAGTGACCCCACAACATCCCCACGGGGACCCCACAGTGATGCCATCATCATCCTACAGCGACCCCACGGGGACCCCATAACGACCCCACGGGGACCCCATAACGACCCCACGCAGTCCCCGCAGTGACCCCCCGGTTGACCTCATGAGGACCCCAAAACGACCCCACACAGACCCCATAACGACCCCACGGGGATCCCATAACGACCCCACGGAGTCCCCACGGTTGACCTCATGAGGACCCCAAGACGACCCCACAAGGACCCCATAACGACCCTACGGGGTCCCCACAGTGACCCCACAACATCCCCACGGGGACCCCAATATTGACCTCATGAGGACCCCAAAACGACCCCACGGGGATCCCATAACGACCCATGGGGTCCCCGCAGTGACCCCACAACATCCCCACGGGGACCCCCCGGTTGACTTCACGAGGACCCCAAAACGACCCCACGGCGATCCCACGGGTGATTTTCGCCCCACAGCGGCCCCGTTTTGGGGTCACGGCGCGACCCACAGCGCCCCCTGGCGGTACGGCGGCGCGGGGCAGCGGGGGGGGGCAAACGCGGGGGGTCCGGCGGTCACACGGGTTGGGGGGGGGGGGCGGGGGGGGACACAGCGGCGGTGTTACGGGAATAAAGGAGCGTTGGGACCGCACGGCTGTGGGGCGTCACCTCGGGGGCCACGTTCGGGGGGTGGCACCGGGGGGGGGGTTGGCACATCTAGGAGGTGGCACCCGTAGGTGCTGTCACATCTGGGGGTGGCACATCCGGGGGGTGGCACGTATGGGGGGGGCGGCACCCGTGGGTGCTGTAACATCTGGGGATGGCACATCCGGGGGGTGTCACGTATGGGGGGGAGGCGGCACCCGTGGGTGCTGTCACCTCCGGGTGATGTCACACTGCGTGCTGTCACCCCTGGGTGCCACTCACCCGGTGTGGGAGGGGGGAAAGGGGGGCGGACGAGGGGGGGTCGCGACCCCACGGCTTGAATGGAGCGGTGGCAAAGGGCTGCGTGCCCACAGACCCCCCCCAGCACCACCCCATCTCTGCAGGGGTGCAGCGGTGTCTCAGGGCACCCCAAGGGGGACCCCGTTCCTATGGGGCAGAGGGGCACGGAGTAGGGCTGCAGCGGGGCATGCAGCGGGGCATGCAGGGGGGAATGCACAGGGGAATGCAGTGGGGCATGTAGTGGGGCATGCAGTGGGGCGTGCAGCGGGGCATGCAGCGGGGAATGCAGCGGGGAATGCAGCAGGGCATGCAGCAGGGCATGCAGCGGGGCATCCAGCAGGGCATGTAGCAGGGCATGCAGCGGGGCATGGAGCAGGACATGCAGCAGGGCACGTAGCAGGGCATGCAGGGGGGCATGTAGCAGGGCATGCAGCGAGGCATGTAGCAGGGCATGCAGCAGGGCATGCAGGGGGGCATGCAGCAGGGCATGTAGCAGGGCATGCAGCAGGGCATGTAGTAGGGCATGCAGCGGGGCATGCAATGGGGCATGCAGCAGGGCATGCAGCAGGGCACATAGCAGGGCATGCAGCGGGGCATGCAGCAGGGCACATAGCAGGGCATGCAGGGGGGCATGCAGCAGGGCATGCAGCGGGGCATGTAGCAGGGCATGCAGCGGGGCATGTAGCAGGGCATGCAGCAGGGCATCCAGCAGGGCATCCAGCAGGGCATGCAGCGGGGCATGCAGCAGGGCATCCAGCAGGGCATGCAGCGGGGCATGTAGCAGGGCATCCAGCAGGGTATGCAGCGGGGCATGCAGCGGGGCATGTAGCAGGGCATCCAGCAGGGAATGCAGCAGGACATCCAGCAGGGCATGCAGCAGGGCATGCAGTGGGGCATATAGCAGGGCATGCAGCAGGACATCCAGCAGGGCATCCAGCAGGGCATATAGCAGGGCATGCAGTGGAGCATGCAGTGGGGCATCCAGCAGGGCATGTAGCAGGGCATGCAGCAGGGTATGCAGTAGAGCATGTAGCAGGGCATGCAGTGGGCCCTGCAGCGGGGCTGGTAGTGAGGCCCTGCAGTGAGGCTGCGCTCTGCAGGCAGCAGTGTCTGCAGTGAGTGCTGCGGGAGCGTTGCAGAGCGGTACTGCAGCGCGGCCGGGCTGCGAGGGGGGGTGGGGGGGGTGATGCTGTGGGGAGCCGTTATGGGGCACTGCTACGGGATGCTGAGAATGGGGCACTGCCGTGGGGCTGGGGGGCTGCCGTGGGGCACTGCTATGGGGCATTGCTATGGGGGGTGCTGCCATGGGGCACCGCTATGGGGCATTGCTATGGGGCACCGCCATGGGGCATTGCTATGGGGCACTGCTATGGGGCACTGCTGGAGCTGGAGGGGCTACTATGGGGCACTGCTATGGGGCACTGCTATGGGGCACTGCTGGGGCTGGAGGGGCTGCTATGGGGCACTGCTATGGGGCAC